>PVIU01005845.1:0-108247 GCA_004026605.1 Ondatra zibethicus
GTCTTGAGGAAGGTTGTTTCCTAATTTTCTGAGAAATCGCCACACTGACATCCAAAGGGGTTGTACCAGCTTGCATTCCCACCAGCAATGCAGAAGTGTTCCCTTTTCCCCACAACCTCTCCAGCATAAGTTGTCATCAGTGTTTTTGATCTTGGCCATTCTTACAGGTGTAAAATGGAATCTCAGAGTTGTTTTGATTCCCTTTGCATTCTTTTACAGCAAAACTTTTTATGTGAATGGGCTTTAATCTTTATTCTAAATAAATGGATATTTCAAATCAGGGCTAGAGATCTAGTCCTCTATGCTTAGTTTTATAGAAGTCAAAAGTGGAGCTGGGCAATCGTGGTGCACAGTTCTAATTTGTTTGTTTATCTATTTTTTTTTTCAGGACAGGGTTTCTCTGTGTAACAGCCCTGGCTAACCTGGAACTAGCTCTTGTAGACTGGGCTGACCTCAAACTCACAGAGATCTGCCTGCCTCTGCCTCCCGAGTGCTGGGATTAAAGGTGTGTGCCACCACTGCCCAGCCAGATTTATTTATTTATTATGTATAAAGAGTTCTGCCTGCATGTATGTCTGCACACCAGAAGAAGGTACCAGATCTTATTATAGATGGTTGTGAGCCATGATGTTGTTGGGAATTGAACTCAGGACCTCTAGAAGAACAGCCAGTGCTCTTAATCACTGGGCCATCTCTCCAGCCTCAGCCAGGGCTTTTTTTATCTGGGGGAAAAAGAGAAGAGAAGAGAAAGGAGAGGAGGGGAGAGAAGGGGAGGGGAGAAGGGGATGGGAGGGGAGGAGAGGAGAGGAGAGAGGAGAGGAGAGGAGAGAAAAGAAAAAAGAAAAGGAACAAAAACTGGAAGGGGGGAAGACAAAGCAAGTATCACCATCTACTGGTTTATATGGAGGAAGTGACAGGCATTAGTGACAATAATAAAATGTTACAGTTCCTACACAAGCAGTCCATTCAAAAATTTAAGACACTTAGGGGATCAAATCAGTTCTGGCTCTGAAACAGGCCCTCAGTTTCACAATCTATAAAATGGAAAATAAAATCCACCTCTTCAGATTGTTCCCACTAACTGAAAAAGTCTCTTTACATGTGGGTGCTAGGAATCAAATTTGGGTCTTCTACAAGAGCAACAAGCAGGGGCTGAGGAGATGGCTCAGAGGTTAAGAGCACTGGCTGCTTTTTGGCTGCTCTTCCAGAGATCCTGAATTCAATTCCCAGCAGCCACAAGGTGGCTCACAACCATCTATAATGAGATCTGGTGCCCTCTTCTGTTGTGCAGGCAGAACACTGTATACATAATAAACAAACAAACCTAAAAACAAACATAAAACAACAAAAACGAGTACTCTTAACTTCCGGGGCACCTTCCCAGCCCCAAGGCTCTCCTTATGAAACCTAGGTTGTTCTTAAACTTGCTATGTAGCTCACCTGGGCTTGAACTTGTAACCTTTCTGCCTCAGTCTCCTGAATGCTAAGAGTTATGGCCTAATACCACCATTTCCAACTGAATATACCTGTGTGTGTGTGTGTGTGTGTGTGTGTAAATACTGGGGAATAAACATAAACATTAGGGCTATGCATTCATCTTAGGAAATGCTCTACCACTGAGCTATAGCCTCCATTCCTCACTTTGTATATTTTTATTTTGAAACTAAGTCTTGCTATGTAACCTATGCTGGCCCTGGGCTCACTCTGTGATACAGGTCAAACATGAACATGTAATCTTCCTGCATCTGCCTCCTGAGTAGTTGGGATTATAGGCCTGTCTCACTAGGCCCAGTTAAATATTAGTGTTTGTTTATTTATTTTTAGAACAGAATCTTTAATCCCAGAATTTGGGAGGCAGAGGACAAACTGGTCTACAAAGTGAATTCTAGGACAATCAGAGTTACTTGGAGACACAGTCTCAAAAAAGAAAAGAACCCCCTGCTGCCCACAGAAAGAATTTCCTTTCCTGGGTGGGATGTATCTTAGTTGTGAAGCACTTGTCTAATATATGGAAAGCTTTGGATTTAATCCCAGTATAACAGAAAAATGAAAAAATAAATCTTTCTCAGCTTTCAAAAGCATCTTAGCCGGGCAATGGTGGTGCGTGCTTTTAATCCCAGCACTTGGGAGGCAGAGACAGGCAGATCTCTGTAAATTCAAGGCCAGCCTGGTCTACAGAGATAGTTCCAGGACAGACTCCAAAGCTACAGGGAAACCCTGTCTGAAAACAAAACAAAACAAAACAAAAAAAAGAGATAAAGAAAGAGAGATAAAAATAAAGGTCAAAACACACAAAATCTACTAGTAATTTCAATTTTTTTCACCTGTTTTTGTTCTTACCTTTAAGATTTCTGGCTTTGTTTTTTCCATCACATGAGTCAGGCTAAAAAGATGAAACAAAGCTTCCCGGACAAAAAACGCCCTTTCACTGTACCGCCTTAAAGCTTCTGCAATCTGAGTCTCGTTGGCTTCTCCAGACACCTTTGAACAGCCAAAAGATGAGTGTTTAGCATTCTTTTCACCCGCTACCTTTCTCCATTTTAACATCAACACAACTAAGGCTTGAAACACATGGGAGTGCTTTCTAACCCACCACAGCCATCATCTCCAGAGACACACTGGACTAAGAGCCCAGCATAAGACTGTAGGTATTTCCTGCCCAACACCTAGAATAAATCTCAAAACATTTCATGCTCCATCAGGCCTTGCTGTCTCACTGAGGCTTTTAAGATGCCTCTTATGGAAAACTCGTCCCTTAAATCATCTATTGGGATTACTGGCCTTTCTCCACGATGCTTCAAACAGTCATGATCTATCTCAGCAAAAGGTCATCACATACAATGTCAACTTAAAACTTTCTCTCTTTGCTTGACTAATTTGTACTAACCCTTCCTAAGTCAATCCCATCTTTATAGAAAGCCTTACTGACACAACAATCTCAAGCCAGATTACCCCCAAATTTCGTTTTCCTAGTTATCATGATCCTCCCACTTTACTGACCCATGTACCACTCAACATGTGTCAACAGTGACTAGCAGTGTGCATGGCTCAGAAGGAACAGTTATTATGTATGCATCAAATAAACCTGTTAATTTCCCCCAGACCGATCAAGCGCCATAAGAGGGTTTATTCAAAATGGAATCTAACTTAATTTATACAGGTTAATATACTTATGAACTTTGGTTCAGGGAACACTGTGCAAACACACAGGTTAATACACTTATGTTACATTGTGGTTCAGAAAGCACCAGGCAAACAAATACAGATAATAAAAAGTAACTCTATAGTCAACCTGGCAAGTGAAAAAGAAATGATTAAGATACAGGGCTGGTAAGATAACTCAGTAAGTACCAAGCCAGCGTGAGGTACACCAAGACTCTATCCCAACTCCTAACCCTTCAAAAAGGACAGAAAGAAATATGGACTATGAAAATGTATAGCCAAAAAAAAAAAAAAAAAAGAAATTCTGAAATTCTACTCTGAGGAGAACTGTAAAAGTCAAAAGGACTGTTTTTTGTTTGTTTTCAGTAGACCAGGTTTTTCTGTTTTGTTTTTGACAGTCTCACTATGTATCACTGACTGATCAAGAGCTCTCTGTGTAGACAGGCTGGCTGTGAACACAGTGATCCACCTGCCTCTGCCTTCCAAGTGCTGGAATTAAAGGTGTGTACCACCATGCCGGGCCAGTAGACACATTTAAAGGAAAAGAAAAGGAAGGAAGGGCCTATGAGGCAGATCATTGGGTAAAGGAACCTGCCATCAAGCATGAAAACCTGAATTTAGTTCCTGTGACCTACATAGAAGCAAATCCTGCAAGTTGTCCTGTGACCACCAAACATACACTATGGCTGGCGCGCGCGCGCGCGCGCACACACACACACACACACACACACACACACACGTACGTAGCCAGGGCTACATAGTGAGATCCTGTCTAAAAAAAAAACCAAAAAGGTGGGGGTCAGAGCTGGAGAGATGGCTTAGTGGCTATAAGCACTTATAGAATGCCTGGGTTTGATTCCCAGCACCACATATGAAACTTAAAAAATCTAAAAAAAAAAAAAAAAAAAAGTGAAAGGGAAGAGAAGAAGGCACCTATAAACTAAAACTAAAAGATGCTACAGACACTCCAGGGATGGAGCACTGCCTCGGTGATTAATAGAGCATATTGGGCTGGGCAGTGGTGACGCACGCCTTTAATCTCAGAACTCAGGAGGCAGAGGTGGGTGGATCTCTGTGAGTTCGAGGCCAGCCTGGTCTACAGCGTGAAGTTCCAGGACAGCTAAGGCAATTACACAGAAAACCCTGTCTCAAACAAAAAGAGAGAGGAGAAAGGAGAGAAAGAACATATTGCTTGGGGGCTGGAGAGATGGCTCAGCGGTTAAGAGCACTGCCTGCTCTTCCAAAGGTCCTGAGTTCAATTCCCAGCAACCACATGGTGGCTCACAACCATCTGTAATGAGGTCTGGTGCCCTCTTCTGGCCTGCAGACATCCATGCATATTGTATACATAATAAATAAATAAATTTTAAGAAAAAAAGAACAAATTGCTCTGGCAGAGGAATGGAGTTTTGATTCCCATCACTCACACTGAGCAGTTCACTAGTACCTGTATCCCCAGCTCCTTTAGCTTCCAGTTTCTGTCTGTCTCTCACTCTCTCTCTCTCTCTCACACACACACTAATAATAATAATAATAAAAATGAGGGTTTTTTTTTCTCAAGACATGGTTCTCTGTGTAGTCCTGGCTGTCCTGGAACTCACTCTGTAGACCAGGCAGGCCTCAAACTCCTAGATCCGCCTATCTCTGCTTCTCGAGTACTGGGATTAAAGGTGTGTATCACTATGCCCTACCTATAATAAATCTTAAAAAGACATTCAAAAAAATTTTTTTACCTTTATTTTTTGAGAGTATGTGTGCCATGGCACATATATAGAGGTTAGAGGGCAATTTGAAGAAGTCAGTCTGATGGTCTGAGGTCAGTTCCGGGCACCAACATGATGCAGAAGATAAATGATACCTGATAACCTCCACACATGTACAGCAAGCATGCACACCCTCTCCAATAAATAAATGTAACAAAAATTAAGACATTAAAAAACATACAAAATAAAACACAATAAACAAAACTAAAATAAAAGAATAATTGCAGGGCTGGAGAGATAGCTCAGTGGTTAAGAGCATTGGCTGTTCTTTCAGAGACCTGGTTCAACTCCCAGCACCCACATGGCAGCTCACAGCTGTCTGTAACTCCTGTTCCAGAGGATCCAATGCCCTCATACAGACATACATGCAGGCAAAACACTAATGCATATGAAATAAAAATAAATAAATCATAAAAAAGTTTTGTTTTGTTTCTGTTTTTTTGAGACATCTTTGGAGTCTGTCCTGGAGTTTGTAGAACAGGCTGGCCTCGATCTCACAGAGATCCACATCCTCTGCTTCTGAGTGCTGGGATTAAAGGCATGTACCACCACCACCTGGCCATAAAAAGGTTTTCTAAGAAAAGAACAGTTGATTCTTAAACTTTTGGGTAAGATTAATTATAGAAATAAAATACAAATTTGCAGGGCTATAGCATAGAACATTGTAACAGCAGAAGCCTTAAAAATGAGGGAAAACACAGTAAAATAAAGCAAGTAAGAAAAAAATAAAACAAACCAAACAAGGTACATATGATATCCTAGAAGCTAAGTTTAATAAAGCAAAAGTACTACAAGGAGGAAGGCAACATAACTGTCAAATAGCTCTCTGGGTTGAATAGGATCAAGTATGAGAATCAACTTTGGGTTTAGGAGATGTCAAGGAATTCTGAAGAGTTCAGAGTCACAGCCTGGTTGATAAAGTAAGCCTTGGGAGTTAGGTGGCCAACAGATTTAAGACCTTACTTGTGAAGTACAAGGCTAGGAAACGAATGATGACAAAAGCCATAGAAGGATTCTGTGGTCAGAAAACCAGCTACGGTGTAAAGGAAAACCCAGGAAAAGCCAAACCAAGACCTACTTCAGTAGAGGTAGGCAGGCAGAGTAGGAAGCATACACACTTGAGATTCAAACTGTCCAATGCGCAGAACAGGTTCTAAGATCAGCTGGCTGTCACCCCTAGAAAATCATTTCTGCAGCTGGAGAGATGGCCTTGCAGTTAAGAGCACTGGCTAACTGCTCTTCCAGAGGACTTCAGTTCAAGTCCCAACACCCACATGGCATCTCGAAACTGTATGGAATTCCAGTCCTAAGAGATCCGATGCCCTCTTCAGACACCAGGCACACAAATGGTACACACACATCCAGGCAACACATCTGTACACACAAAATAGAAAGAATGTCTTTTGGGAGAGGGTATGGTGGCATACAGCTTTAATCCTGGCACTGTATAGGTAAAGGCAGAAAGAAGGATCACTGTAAATTCTAAGTCAGCCCCTCCACATAGTGAGTTCCAGGTCAGGCAGGGCTACAAAACTAAAAACAAAACAAAAACAAAACACAAGAAAAGAAAAAGAAAAACCATTTCTTTAACTAGGTATGGTGACTCACATCTGTAATCCCAACACCCAGGAATCTGAAGCAAGAGCACTATGGAGACACCAAAATAAGTAATGCTTATGAAAGTACAATAAATACAACAGGTGCTTAGAGACACCTGCCCCATAGAAATACTGGGAAAGTATACTGGCTGTTTCTTGGATCCATTACTGTTGCCTTATAGCCAAAAGCCAACCTAAACTCATGATAACACAAAACTGAAATAACCATTTTAGACATGACTCTTAGCAATTACACTAAATTGGATTTTTTTGTTTTGTTTTTGAAGACAGAGTTTCTCCATACATTCTTGGCTGTCCTGGAACTCATTCTGTAGACCATGCTGGCCTTGACATCAGAGATCCATCTGCCTGCCTCTGCCTCCTGAGTGCTGGATTAAAGGCGAGCACCAGAATTTTGTTGGATAAATTCTAACAAAAGAGACAGGCAATCTCAGTTTTTTTCCTTCAACCTGTCTTATTTTTGAGCTGTCAAATCAGTAGTCAAAGAAACATCAACCTTTGTATATATTTGAATAAAAAAGTTCTAAGGAGGCTTTTGTCTGTTTTGAGTCAGTTACATAGACTTGACTTGCCTGGTCCTTGCTATGTAGCTCAGGCTAGCCTCAAAACCTGTCTCAGTCTCCTATGCTACTATTACAGACATGAAATACCACACCTTATTTTTTAAAATATTTTTAATTATTTACTTGTTTATGTGTATGATTTTATCCTCGTGTGTCTAATGCCTGTGAATGCTAGAAGAAGACATCAGATCCTCTAGAACTAGTTATGGATGATTGTGAGCTGCTATGTGGGTGTGTTGGGGGTTGAACAAGGCCAGATCTTCTGCAAGTATAGCCAGGGTTCTTAACTGCTTAGCCATCTATCTCTCCAGTCCAAATGTTTTAAAACATTATCACTATTGTTGCTGTGGCTATTAATATTATTTGTGACAGGGTCTAGGTAGTCTTAGCTAGTCTGGAACTCGGTATGTAGACCAGGCTGGCCTCAAATTCTGAAATCTGCCTGCCTCTGTCTCCATCCACAGGCCCCACTGGACATTTGAGATAGGGTCTTACTATGTAGCACTTGCTACCTGGAACACATAGAATTTCACCTCCCTCTTCCTGCATGAGTGCTTGGATCCAAAGCGTTCACTATGCTTGGCCCTGCTGGACTTTTATTTGGTACTACTACCCTAATGTAAGCCTTTCCACTATACAATGATTTTCCATGCCTTGTTTCACATAATAGACAGTTATCCTAATGAAATCTTGTGGAAGTAAACAACTGACCATCAGACAAAATACATTTTTAAGATCTAACCTTCAAATGTCCTTTGCCCGTAAGGAATTCAGAGTAACCAGCATCTGTGGCCAGCAAACCTACAAACTGCATGCTGGGCCGCTGCTGTATAAAGGCTTCAACAGCTTTGTCTGTCACATGCTTCCTCCCTGAAACATCCAGGGAGACAAGATTAGGCAAAATGTCCTTTTGCTCTAATAATCGCAGGGCTATGTCTGATGTGAACTGTTTATCATCTGAGATGTCAAGATGATTCAGATGTCTTAGTTCCCGGACAACATCAAGGATCTGGGTAGTAGTCATTTTTAAACATTTCAAATGGTGCATGGTGAGAGACTTGAGTCGGTCTTTGCAGGCCAGCAGGGCAGTGATATCTGTGATTGAGGTGTTAGAAATATCCAGGCTTTCCAGTCTAGGCAAGGAAGCAACTTCAGCCAGATCTTCATTGTAAAAGAGGACATTAGTGATGCTCAGAGCTCGAAGACCAGAAAGTCGGCTGAAACACCGTTCATAAGGATCCTCGAGGGACAGAGTTAATGAATTTAGTACTAAGCACTGAAGATTTTGCTGGATCCACTTGTTACTGCCAAGGCCACTTATGATGTCTGTGATAGTGATGTCGGCATTCACACCTGTGGCATCAAGTTCTACTAACTTATGGTGGCAGAAGGCTTTCCGGAAAGCAACAGCGGAAATCTTTGCTTTGCGAATGCAAGCTCGCTTTAGGCGCATCTGATTACCCCTGAAAATTCCCACAGTTCCATCATTCAGCAGACCTGGGGGAAAATAAGCAGTATTTTAACTTAAAAACAAAACAAAACAAACAAGCAAACAAAAAACAGTCAAAGAATAGCAAATATTTCCATCACATTTTTTTAAATAATTTATTTATTACGTATACAACATTTCTTCCATGTATGCCTGCAGGCCAGAAGAGGGCACCAGATCTCTTTACAGATGGCTGTGAGCCACCATGTGGTTGCTGGGAATTGAACTCAGGACCTCTGAAAGAGCAGTCAGTGCTCTTAACCTCTGAGCCATCTCTCCAGCCCCGCACATTTTAAATTTCTAACATACTTCCATGTAGCTGTATTACACTTGATACAATTCTGTGAGATGAAGATACTATTACTTAGACTGAAACTCAAAAGGGGACTTTCCAAGATTATGGAGCTGGTAATAGCAAACAGAGATTCACCAACACCTATGAGACACAGGCAGCTGTGATCCCTAGTGCTTCCTTACAATTAGATATACCACATATAGTCAAGGGACTGCAGGCTTAAGCACCCGAGTGTCAACTATGATTCCCCACACTCTCTTCTCCTTCTGGGACAAAGGAGAAGCTTCAAGTTCTAGAGAGATTGTATTATGAGGGCTGAGTGTCTATCAATCTGGATACTAAAGTAACTAAAGGAAGATAATCTTCAATGGACCTTGCAGAGTTTATATATGAGCAAGGTTTAAACTTTACACTAACATATTGATACCAATATATTTCTAAAATATCTTTTAAATTCACAATACATTATTACATATATAAACATACACACAATATATTTAGTAGATATAATGGCTAGAATTCATTGTTAAACTATTAGTCAGAGATGGGGATGATGGCACATACCTTTAATCCCAGCACTCAGGAGGCAGATGCAGACAGATCTCTATGAGTTCGAGGCCAGCTTGATCTACACAGCCAGCACTGCATGGAGACCCTGCCTCAAAACAAACAAACAAGCAAAAAACTCACTAGCCAGATTTGAAACCTTTTTATTTTGGTTTAGTGTTTTTGATGCTGTTGTTGTTTTGTTTTGTAGATGGGTTTCTGTGTTTACCAGACCTGGCTGTCCAAAACTTGCTTTGTAGATCAGGCTGGCCTCAAACTCACAGAGATCCACCTGCCTCTGCCTCCCCAGTGCTGGGATTTAAGGCGTGCGCCACCACATCCTGCTTGGCTTAGTTCTTAAATTTTTAAAAATTGTACTTATTTATTCATGTGTGTGCACATGTCTGCGCATGGCATGGCCTAAGTGTGGAGGCCAGAGGACAACTTTGTGGAGTTCGTTCTTTCCTTCCACATGGATCCCAGAATAGAGCTCAGGTCTCAGGCTTGGCAGTAGTGCTATTTCTCTAGGGAGCCATTGGGTCAGACTCTGGTGTTTTGTTTTTGAGACACAGTCTCACACTGTATCTCTGACTGGCCTCAAACTTGTAGACAGTGCTTGAAACCTTATTGAAAAGATATATCTATATCTATATATCTATATCAATTCCAGTTTCAGGGAGGCCAACAATCCTGCTCTCACCTCTGCAAGCATCAAGCACGCATGTACAACAGCAAAGCTGGGTGGTGGTGATGCACACCTTTAATCCCAGCTTTTAATAGTAATCTCACTACTTTTTAGTGAGACAAAAGTAGGCAGATCTCTGAGTTCAAGGCCAACCTGGTCTACAGGATGAGTTCCAGAACAGTTAGCCAGGACTACACAAAGAAACCCTGTCTCCAAAACCCAAAAACAAACAAATTTTAAAAACCTAGCAACAGAAAAGAAACCAATATAACACAAAACTGAAACTCTTTTTTTTTTTGAGATAGGTTTTCATGTAGTCCAGACTGAACTCAAACTCACTCAGTAGCTAAGGAAGACCTTAAATTCCTTATTCTCCTGCCCCGGCTTCCCAAGTGTTACAGGCATGGTGCAGGAGAATTATCTGTATTCTGTCAATCATGATTTAAATAAATGCTGACTGGCCATTAACCAGGATGTATAGGTGGGACAACCAGACAGGAAGTAGAGGCGGAGCAAGGAGAATAGAAGAATTCTGGGAAACAGGAAGCTCTCTTGGCACTCCTGCCTGGACCACTGAAGAAGCAGGATGTGACCTGCCCTGCTGAAAAAGGTACATGTGGCTTACATAGATAGGGATAGTGGGTTAATATAACTTATAAGAACTAATACTTAGCCTGAGCTAATGGGCCAATCAGTTTATAACCTAATGTAGACTCTCTGCGTGATTTTCTTTGGGACCTAATGACTGTGGGACCTGGTGGGAGGACAGAAACCAACCAGGCCCTCATGTTACACAGGCATGTGCCAATACACCTAGCTTTTATTTTATTTTTGGAGTGTATATGCATGTTATACTGCACATGTGGAGTAAGTCAGGTTTTTCCTTTTATCATATGGGTCTGTGGAACTGAACTAAGGTCATCAGCTTTGGCAGCAAGTACCTTTACCCACTAAGCTATTTCAGGGGCCCATCACACCTGGGTTTTTATTTATTTTTAATTTTTAAAATTGTTTTTACTGAGCTATATATTTTTGTCTACTCCTCTCCCTTTCTCCCCTCTCCCATGGGCCCCATGCTCCCAATTTACTCAGGAGATCTTGTCTTTTTCTACTTCCCATGTATGTCTGTCTCTCTCAGGGTTCTCATTGTTGTCTAGGTTCTCTGGGATTGTGAACTGTAGGCTGGTTTTTCTTTGCTTTATGTCTAAAAGCCACTAATGAGTGAGGACATATTTATCTTTCTGAGTCTGGGTTACCTCACTCAATATGATGTTTTCTAGATTCATCCATTTGCCTGCAAATTTCAAAATGTCATTATTTTTTTTCTGCTGTGTAGTAATCAATTGTGTAAATGTACCACATTTTCCTTATCCATTCTTTGGTCGAGGGGCATTTAGGTTGTTTCCAGGTTCTGGCAAACAATGCTGCTATGAACATAGTTGAGCATATGTCCTTGTAGTATGATTGAGCATCCTTTGGATATATACCCAAAAGTGGTATTACTGGGTCTTGAGGAAGGCTGTTTCCTCATTTTCTGAGAATTCGCCATACTGAAATCCAAAGCAGCTGTACCGATTTGCACTCCCACCAGCAATGCAGGAGTGTTCCCTTTACCCCAAATCCTCTTCAGCATAAGTTGTCATACTTTTAAAACAAATTTTGAGACTGAGCATGCTGAGCATGATCACTGAGAAATAATGGTATTACATAATCTCTTAAATTGTTGCATAGCATTGTAAGCGACTTACTTTTAATATATATACTACTTATTGATAGTTATTCTGGTTCCTGTGTCAGAATGCAACTTAAGCAATTCAGTGAAAACAATCAAATATAGAGGTTTTCTTTTCTAAATTATACCAAATAACTCAATTACAGCTCCATTTTCTTTATTCTTCTTTGGGATGCATAATCTTCATTCACACCTAACAATATTTTTCTCTTTTTTCTTTATTTTCCTTTTACGTTTAATATGGGTGGGGGTAGGAAAGCCCATGCAGAGGCCAGAGGAGATTTTCAAGTCTTTTGTTGTTAGTCTTCTATTGTTCGTAGTCTTCTTCCTTTGCAGCAGGGTCTCTTACTGAACCTGGAGCAAATGGTTCTTCTACTTATTAATTTTAAATCAGGGTGGCAACAGTAATCCTTTTGTCTTCATCCCTTACCAAGTGCTGGGTGTAGCCACACCTGGCTTCTCATGTGACACTGGGGATCCTAATGCTGAAGTACTTTATGTTGTTGAAGTCCTTTACCCACAGAGCCTCCTCTAGCACCCAACAGTATTTTTCACACACATAGATGTGAAGCAGAGGCAGACGATCTCTTGAGTTCGAGGCCAGCTTGGTCTACAGATTGAGTTCTAGGATAGCCAGGGCTACACAGAACAACCTGTCTCAAAAACAAAACAAACAAACAAACAAACAACAACAGAAAAGAGTCAAGACCAGAAACCAGTTTTTTCATAATAGTATGATTCTCCCACTGTCAAGAGAAGATGTAAAGTATTTCTATACCTGTTGACATCTATGTAGAAAAGTTAGTACAGTTCTTTTTGCTATAAGAATCACTTTTTAGGTCTTGGAGAAATGGCTCAGTGGTTAAGAGCATTTGATATTTCTATAGAGGGTCAGTGTTCAGACCCCAGCACCCACAAATACTCACAACTGTCCCTATCTCCAGTTCCAAGGGATCTGACACCTTCTTCTGACCTCCATGGGCACCAGGAATGCACATGGTGCATATACATACAGGCAGCCAGAACACTCATCCACATAAAATAAATAAATCTAAATATGTGTGTGTGGGTTTGTGTCTATTAAAAAAATTACTTCTTAAATCAAAAAAAAAATAATGGTTTGCCTAGATTGGAAAGGAAAAAAGAGCATTAAATCTGAAGCAAAAACAGGTAAAAACAAAACAAAACAAAACTGAATTCCTTTTCCTAGAATCAGGTTCATCTGACTTTTTCTATTATTTCTAAGAAAACAATTAAATGGGCCATAGCAGTATTTTCGAATCCAATGCCAATTAACAGCATACAATTTGTCTCTTCCATCTTTCATCATTTACCATGAAATGCCATGGTCTGAAGCAGTCGATCAGCCACCTCCTGTGGAAATACTCCAGGTTCCTGCAGACACAGTGTTCCGTCTTGTCTTGCTGAACAGAACTTCTCAAGGTTAGTGGTCAGGAAACTCAAACAGATGTCAAGTAAGGAATAGGGAGATGCTTCCTCCTTGAAACACAGGAAAGAACATAAAGGAAACACAAAAGCGAACAAATTAGTTTCCAGAAAGGCGGAGAATAAAACCCTTATTTACTCATTCAATAACTATTTATTGCCTATAAGACATACAATGAACACCGTGACAGCAACAGATACTGTGTTAGGCAGTAGGACATAGTCTGTAATGTGCATCTCAGAAGAACGGACATCCTGAAACAAATCTCCACAATCCCTTAAGTACTACAAGGGAAACTACACTGGGTATGTGTAAACACCCAGCCGGTTCTAACCAGTCAGAGGCAGATAGGGAAGGTCTCAGAGGAAGAGCAGATTAGCCTTCCTAAATCATCACCATGATGCACTATCAGTTCTTCATAGGCTCTCACCACACTGAAGACAGCACTCCTTTTTCTTTTTCTTGTCTTTTGAGACAGAGTCTCACTGTCTATCTCCCTCTGGCTGGACTAGAACTCAATATGTAGACGAGGCTGGCCTGGAAATCAGAGATCCACCTGCTTCTACCTCTGGCGTACTAAGACTAAAGGTGAGCATCACCACACGCAGCCAAAAGACTAAATTCTTAAAACTGTTGACTTTCCTATCTGAATCCTTCTGTGCTGTCTTATGTCCACTTAACTAGTTATCTGAATGGACAGAACCTTAATAGAGAAATGCAGGAAGAAAAGGTTTGTCTTAGCTCACAATTCCAGATTTCAGTACATCACAGGTCAATCAAGGTGTGAGGAGCTTAAAACTGCTCACATCACATCTACAATCAAGAGCAGAGGGACGAGTCATACACATTTTGTATGCAGCTACTGGACCCAAAGCCAGAGAACTGTACCACTAACTTTCAGGCTGAGTCTTTCCACATCTATTAAGGCACCAAGACAGTCCCCCAAAGACAAGCCCACAGGCCAACCTGATGTAGACAGTATGTCACTGAAATTCTTCCCAGGTGATTTTAGAGTGTGTTGACAATTTGATTAACATCACATCTCCCTACTCAAATAAGTATTTTTATAGTCTTCCCTTTCACCAGGAGTGTGGGTCCTTTAGGATTCCTGTCTTTATGTGGTGGTCTCAGTCCTAATTCTTATGAATCAAGTTCAAAATGTCATCTACTACTTGAAAGGTTCCTAAGGTTGACAAGCCCATCAAGAAACAACAATGGCACTACTAGTGACCTTTTCCTATACACCTGAAAGATGTTTTTGTTTTATCTGAAGAAGTACTTTTATAGGCTGGGTAGTGGTGGCACACAGCTTTAATCCCAGCACTTAGGAGGCAGAGGCAGGCGGATCTCTGAGGCCAGTCTGGTCTACAGAGAGAGCTCCAGTACAGCCAGGGCTACACAGAGAAACCCCCCGCCTAGAAACACCTCTCTCCAAAGTCATTTCATTACATTTTTATTTAGTTATTGTGTGTGTGTATGCATGCACACATATAGGGATGTATATGTATATATGGGAGCACGTGCCAACGTACACACGCAGAAGTTAGCACACCTGTCTTATTTACTGTCCTACTGCTGTGAAGAGACTCCACAACCAAGGCAACTCTTTAAAAGCATTTGATTGGGGATGGCTTACAGTTTCAGGGGTTAGTGCATTATCATGGCAGGAAGCATGGTGGCACATAGGCAGACATGGTGCTGAGAAGTAGCTGTGAGTTCTACATCCTGATCCATAGGTAGAGAGAGAGAGAGAAAGAGAGACCCTGGCCTATCCTCAGTGATACAGTTCCAACAACCCTTCTAAGAGTTGTTTCTCTCTACATGTGGGTCCCAAGGACGGAACTCAGATCAGGCTTTGTGCCTTTATACACTATGCTACTTTCACAGTCTTCGTTTTGTTAGAGATAGAGTCTCACTCTGAAGTTTAAGTTGTCCTTGATTCATGACATCCTTCTGCCTCAGCCTTCTGAGAACTAACAATCCTGATGTTGAGATGCCGTCTGCCTTAATGTTGTTATCATTGTTTGTAGTGCTGGGGATCAAACCCAGAACTTTTTTTTATGCCAAGTAAACTATCACTAAGCTATAGCAATTGTTTATTTTCTAAAGATTGGGTAAGGAATTAGGTAACTTAAAATATTAGATAACAATTTTTGATAAAATTATTATTATTTTATTTTAGAGATGGGGTCTCACTATATTGCTTAAAACTGGCCTAGAGGCCAGCCAACAGCTTGGCAGGTAAAGATGCCTGCCACCAAGCCTGATAACCCAAGTTTGATCCCTGAAATAATGTGGTAGGAGAGAACTGACTCCTGCCACATTCCTCTGTGACCTCCACATTCCCAATGCGGCACTCCTCATTCTTTCCAACTAAATAAATAAATGTAAAAAATTTTTTTAATGATTTGTTATTATTGTTGTAATTATTAATGGTTTTTCAAGAGAGGGTTTCTCTGGGTAACAACCCTGGCTGTTCTGGAACTAGTCTGTAGAACTGGTAGGACTCAAATTCACAGAGATCTGCCTGCCCCTGCCTCCAAGTGTTGTAATTAAAGGTGTGCACCCTGTGTTTGGCTTATTTTTTTTTTAAGATTTCATTTTTTATGTTTGTTTTTATCTGTTTGTTTTGTCTACATGTATGTACATGCATGACATGTATGTCTCATAGTCACAGAGATCAAAAGAGGGCACTGGATCCCCTAGAAGTTACAGGTTGTAGGCCACCATGTGGGTACTGGGGAATGAATTTGGTTCCTCTGCAGCAGCAGCCAGTGCCTAAATGCTGAACCATCTCTCTAGCCATAAGATTTCATTTTTCAAGTTTTATTTGTTTTTTGTTTATTTAGAGTGTGTGTCCCACAGAGACCAGAAAACGGCATCAGACCCCCCGGAGCTGGAGTTGCGGGGCTGTGTGAGCTGTCTGATATGGGTTTAGAAACTAAACTGCTGACCTCTGCCAAGAGCAGTAAGAGCTCTTGACCTGGGAGGGGGGAACTGTGGTTGGTACATGAAATGAATTTTAAAAAACTAAGAGCTCTTAACCTATGACTATTTTCAGTGTGGTGCATGTGTGCACACACATTCTCATGCTTGCCTTCATTTTATTTTTTTAATGTTCATTGGTGCTTGACATGACTGTGTGTGGATGTCGAAAGTTCTGGAACTGGAGCTACAGACAGTTGTGAGCTGTCATGTGGGTGCTGGGAATTGAACCCAGTTCCTCTGGAAGAGCAGCCAGTGCTCTTAACTGCTAAGCCTACTCTCCATCCCCATCATTTATTTTAAAGATTTATTTTATTTTTATTGACATGTATGAACACAACACATGTTCAAGGATGCCTGAGGAGCCCAGAAGGCATTGGAGCTGAAATTACAAGTGATTGTCAGCTGCCTGATGTGAGCACTGGGGATAACTCAGGCCCTCTAGAAGAGCTGCAAACACTCTTATCCCCTCTGAGCCATCTCTCCAGCCCACATTTCATTTAAAAAAAAAAAAAAGATTAGGAACTCTATGCAGCCCAAGTTGATATCTTACTTTCATCCTTCCTGTCTCGGTCTCCACAGCCCTAGGTTTATAGGTGTCTATCACTACACTTGGCTGTGAAATGCATTTTTGTTTTTTGAGATAGGGTTTCTCTGTGTAACAGCCCTGGCTATCCTGGAATTAGCTCCTATAGACCAGGCTGGCCTCAAACTCACAGAGATCTGCCTGTCTCTGCCTCTCAAGTGCTGGGATCACTCACTGCCCGGCATGGAATGCATTTTTTATTAACATCTTTTTGAAGAACTAAGTAATATCTTGTACTTGGACTCCAGTTGTCTGGGTTAAAATGCCATTTACAAAACTATGTAAACTTATTAGGTAAACGACTTAGTCTTCCTATATTTCAGTCCATGATCTAAAAAAAATGCATGAAGCAGTACCTACCTCATGAGACTGTCTGTTGTCAGAAATAAATGCACTCTAAATGCAGAGCTCTTGAAGTAGTGCCCAGCATGCACTAACTGCTGAGTCAGTGCTTATTATAGAATGAAGTTCCACCAGGAAAAAATGTTCTGTTCACTGATACAGTCATAAGCCTAAAATAATACCTACTATATCACAGCAACAAACATGCATTAAATAGTGAATCGTCAAGCACAAATGTACTGTTAGGTGTACTTCACACCTAGAGAAAGAGATGACACACCTAGAGATATTAAGTCACAGATTAGAACTGAAAGATGGACAAGCATCACCGAAGTGCACACATACCCATCCTGACTTCCTACCACCATACTTCATGAGAAAGCACCTCTTGTTTTTTTGCATTGCTAGGGAAGGGATTATACAAGTATAATGTCACTGAGCTACAGCCCCCCCCATTATTTTGTACCAATAATTCCACCAAGTCAGACTTCTAAATAAGCATCTGAGACCAGATGTAATCAAATCCTCTACTCTACCCCTTTCTGACACCTTACAAATGAAGAAGTCAATAAAGTAGTCTCAAGGACATAGGTGATATCATCCTCAATACAGATATTAGGGGCTGAAGAAATGGCTCCACAGTTAAGAGCACTGGCTGCTCTTCCAAGGGACCTGGGGCAACTCACACCCATCTGTAACTCCAGTTCTGGGAATCTGACACCCTCACACAGACAAACATGCAGGTAAAACACCAATGCACATTTAAAAAAAAAGAATGCAGATATTATGAACTACTGGACATAAGGGTTTTTGTTTGTCTGTCTTTTTGTACTGGGGCTCAAACCCAAGGTCTTTTGCTTGTTTGTTTTTGAGATGGACTCTAATACCACAGGCTGGAGTTGAATTCAGAGACACCTCCCTCCCCCATCCCCCACCCCCGGTGCTGGGATTAAAGGACGTGACACAATAACTGGCTCAAACCCAGGACCGCGCCTCCTCCGTGCTATTCGAGTGCTCTACTGCTAAGCTATCCCCAGTTGCTTCACTAAAAGAAATCACTAATTACTCTTTAGAAACTCCTAGATTAAAAATTAAATTTTCTGCATGCATCACTTCAGAACCTAGCCAATATGGCAAGCAGCTATGTGCTAAAGGGCAAGGAGGCAGAGTTCTAGCAAAAAAGATCAAGGTCTCACAATGGTAATCAATCCCTCCCTGCTTCCTTCTCGGGTCATGTAATAAAGCTATCCTAAAACATAAAAATGTAGGTTAGTAATCACTGAGCATTTATGGATCATACCGATTGGTAACACAGAGATGCCTCAGCATTATTTCCCTCCTAGCCACAAGTGTGAGTTTTAAAGTACAACAGAGTTCACAGATACAGGTTTAATAATGTAAAGAGCAGTTATGGGCTTTGCTACTTATCAGTTATATGGTCTAAGGAAAAGCAATTAACTTCTAAGTTTCCTTATCTGAAAAAGTGAAGCTAGGCCTCTACCTTGACTATCTCATAAGACAGTAGTTTGGAATAGATGGGATGTGTGTAAAATTAGCTCTAAAATACTAAAGTAAGCTAGGCATGATGGCGCACACCTGTAATTCTAGCAAAGGCAAGGTCAAACAGAAGGAATGAAAAGACAAAGCCACCCTGGGTAACAACACAGCAGGTTCAAAGCCATCTAAAGCTACATAGTGGGTGTAAGTCTCAAACCAAAGACTATCTATGTAGTACCATGGTAGAGCATGTTCCTATTATACAGAATACCTGGATTCAATTCTGACCGTGACAAATAAAATAAAATGCTACAATATTTGAGCTGAGGATAGAGCTAAGTTGTAAAGCCTTTGTCTAGCATTCACAAGGCTCTGGGTTTGATCTTCAGCATTTCAAAAATCCAGCCAACCAATCAAGAGCCTTTACGTTATTAGCAAATATGAACACCACTGAAACAAGAGTCCTTGGTATGAAAGTGTGATTAATACATTCTTCAAAGCTAAGAAGTCAAGTTTATTAAAAAACTTCAACTCTTTAACAGTAATTACCTTTAATTGCCTTTTCTTTAAGAAACAGGAGAGCCAGGCTTAGCATTTGGAAGGGAGAACCAGAATGAGCGCGAGTTCAAGGACAGCATGAGCTACATGAGACTCTAACTCATAAATCAATAAAAAATTAATTAGCCGGAAAGTGGCATGCCAGATCCTTGCAGTCTGTTTTCTTATACTCCTCCCTTCAAGCTCAACCACACTACTGGGCTGGTGATACAGCTCAGCGAGAAAAGGCACTTGCTGAAAACATACAACCTGAGCTCAATCCCCAGGTCCCAATGGTGGAAGGAGAGGACTGCTGTAAGTTGCCATTTGACCTCCATACACACTCAACACACAGATGATATAATGATTTTAAAATAAATAATTTCAGCCGGGTGGTGGTGGCGCACGCCTTTAATCCCAGTACTCGGGAGGCAGAGGCAGGAGGATCTCTGTGAGTTCGAGGCCAGCCTGGTCTACAAGAGCTAGTTCCGGACAGGCATTAAAACTACAGAGAAACCTTGTCTCGAAAAACCAATAAATAAATAAATTCAAGGAAATTGCTATTATGACATAGTGAGAATTTATACACTACTACTTGTACTGAACAAAAGCTGTCCCCATCCCACACCAAGTTTCATAATTCACTTAAGGGCGATCCTCCCTCCATCTCAAATATGACACTACTTCATGTGGAGTCTTTCCACCTGGTGACCGTGGCTGTACCTGCAGGCCTAGCACTTGGGAGGGTGAGGCACAGCATCATCTGAGTCTACCAATCAAGTCCAGCCTGAATATAGCAAGAGCCTATCTCAAAAAAGTAGCAAACAACAAGCTTTTCAAGAGACTAAGGTTTTTAATGTGACTCAGGGTCTTCTCAGTCTGATCACAGGTTTGTTTGGTCTAATCTACCACACCCTCAATGCTAAAGTCCCAGTCTCTAGAACACATCCTGCTTAACCTTCATGCTACCTTAGTGACTTTTGTTGTTATTTTGTTTCGCTTTTTGAAAGGGTCTCTTGTAGCACAGGCTGACCTCTGTAGTAGGAGGCTGCTTGTTCATTCCCTGCTGCCCAGACTTGAAATAGTCACACAGAAACTGTATTAATTAAATCACTGCTTGGCCTATTAGCTCTAGCTTTTTTTTTTTTTTTTTCCAAGACAGGGTTTCGCTGTAGCTTTGGAGCCTGTCCTGGAACTAACTTTTGTAGACCAGGCTGGTCTTGAACTCACAGAGATCCGCCTCCTGAATGCTGGGATTAAAGGCATGAGCCACCACCACCTGGCTAGCTCTAGCATCTTAATTTAACCCATTTCTACTAATCTGTGTAGCGCCATGTGGGTGTGGCTTACCAGCAAGTTTCTGTCTGTCTCTGGCAGGGTTACTTGGCTTTTCACTGACTTTGCCTTCTCTCTCCCAGCATTCAGTTTAATTTTCCCCACCTAGCTCTGTGAGGGCCAGCCATGATAATCTAAGTCTGAGCAGAAAGGAAGTTCTTTACTTCCTCTAACCATTATCACCTGGTACTCTGGCCATTGATAAGTTTAAATGGAGTCTGGAGTCTCAAATAGTTTACCCTGAGACAATGCCTGGCAGGCTGAGATTACCCAACCCCCACCCAAGAGCAGACCATTCAAAGGAAATTCCTGGCATTCCAAGCACTGTAAATATAAACACTTACCAGCACTTCACCAGGACACCCCTAGAAAAATGTCAGCCAATCAAGGTTCCTGAAACTCAGAGGCCCCTCACCCCCACCTTTACTACTATAAAAACCCAATTCTAATAGAGCTTGGGGCGCTCCGGATATTCCAATATGTTGAACATGTGGAGAGATCGAGTTTGCAAACTTGATTAAAATAAAGGCTCTTTGCTTTTACATATGGGACCGGGTCTCCTTTGTTGGCTTTTGTGGGGACGCACGGATTTGGGCATAACAGCTCTATTTTGCCCTATCACGCCAGCTTCTTTATTCATTAACCAATAAAAGCAATACATATACAGAAGGACTTCCCACACCAGACCTGAAAATCACCAAGAATGACTCTGAACTCCTGATCTTCCTGTTATCACCTGAGACTAAGTATGCACTAACCTAAGCTCCCTGGCCTTATTCTCTCTTGCCCCCTTCCCACTGATCCCCTTACTCTTCCTAACTAGCCCCCTTTCTATTTTCATGTCAGAGAAGAATAGGACACCATGAGCCTCTCCCTTTCCATGACAGATTAGTGATGAGCCCAGTCTTGGGTAGATCTTGTAACACAAGTAACCAGAGCTACCATGAGCTTAAGAGCACAACAGTTGTGCCCTGATCCTCATGCCTTTATCTACACGCTTTACTTTCAGCATCTTTGGTATCCATGACTTTTCTCGTCATAGTGCTAGGACTACCTGACAAGAACAATTAAAGGGAAAGACTGATTTGGCTCACAGTTCAAGACTATGTTCTGCCATCGTGGGAATGACATGTCAGGGAAAGTGAGGCAGTTGCTTACATCCCACCAGCAGGTAGACAGCAAAGAGCTAAGGCCTAAATCAGGCCCAGCTTTAACTCACAAAGCCTGCCCTGCGGCAACACACTTCCCCAGGTAGGAACTACCTCTAACAGGTTCTACAGCCTACAGAAGACCATACGGAAGTTAACTTTAGACACAGGAACATATGGAAGACATTTCACATTCAACTATTATACTGTTGTTTCTAATATATTTTAATTATGTTGCATTCATGTCTGAGTATGTGGATGTGAGTGCAGGTGCCTGAGGCACTCAGAGGCCAGAAGAGGGCATCACATCCTCTGGAGCTAGAGTTACAAGAGGTTCTGAATCATAAGATGTGGGTACTGACACCCAAATTGAAGTCCTATGGAGGAGCATCAGAAGCACTTTGAACCACTAAGCAATTCTTCCCAGGGTCCTTTATGGCATTGTCATATGTGTTCTGTTTGGCCCTCCCTCAATTCTCTCTACCTCCCTGTCCCCATCTATCTTCTCCCAATAGTTCCTATTCCACTTCCACCACTTTTTAAAAAATATTTAATTTTATGTCTAAGTATGATTGTCAGTATATGTGCATATAAATGCTGGTGTCTGTGGAAACCAAATTCCCTGGAGCTGGGGTTACAGGTAGCTGTGAACTACTTGATGTTGGTGCTAGACATTGAACTTAGATTTAGATCCCTTGGAAGAAGATCAAGTGCTCTTAACCAGTCACTATTTCCTCATGTGGATTTTGTTTTTGAAACTGAGTTTGTCTATGTAGTCCTAACTGTCCTAAGACTCCTTATTAGACCAGGCTGGCCTTGAACTCACAGAGAACCTTCTGCCTCTCTCTGCTTTCCAAGTGCTGGGATTAAAGGCATGTGCCACTGTACCCAGTTTTTATTTATTTATTCATTTATTTATTTAAACCACTGCAATCAAGGTGCCTATACAGTATCATCCAGGTCTCAGCAGTTGGCCAGAAGCCATCTCTGTATCAATGTTTTATACTCTGAAGATGAGACAGACTCTAATAATCAACAACAACACCTAAAAATATAACAATATAGCAATTGAGATACAGCCTATGAAAGAGCTGCATAATAGAGGTGAGTGTGACCTAGGAGTTTTTGTTGTTATTTTGGTTTTTTCTTTTGAGGAGTAGGCAGGACAACCAGGATTTCCTTGACTTTCTTGGATGGCGAGTCAAGGGCACATGTGGTTCCTTCTAACTATGCCAGCCTCTCCACAACACAACTCTCTTTAAATTAACTCCTCAGTTCTCCATTTGAAAGGAGGATCCTGTCCAAAGCCACCACTGACTATCATACTCCATGATGCCACCATGTCTTTCTTAGCACATTTTAAGTATGTTAAAACCTTTCACACCTAAAAACTACTCTATATTCACAAACATATAAAAAGGTAGGGACCACACCTATTTCACAATCTGTGATATTCCCAATGCAAACACAGTCAAATGGCAGAAACACTGTTAGATGAATGGAAGGTCAGGACTGTCTTAGGCCTTACGTATCAGCATTACAAGAGTTCTTGAAAGAAAACAACTCTCAGGCTCAGCTCCAAACTTCATGAATCAAACTCTGGAGGCACAGAGCCCAACAAATCCTTCCTGATTCACAGTAAACTCTGAGAACCACTGCCTTAACTATCTCAAGTATCCAATGCATCATAACAAACATTTGAAAATATATACTACAAAGCTTTCTAATAATCATTAAATTATTTACTAAAAATATATTAAACACACTGTGCAAGAAAAACAAAAAGTAGCTCTTAATAGTAATTTCCGGCTCACAATAGGCCAGTATTTTCCTTCTTGACCCTCCCATACACTATTACTGTTTCGTACATATTTGAACAAGCAAGAACAACATTAGTATTTTTTTAATATTTATTTATTTATTATGCATACAGTATTCTCAGTACTCTGCCTACATGTCAGAAGAGGGCACCAGATTTCATTACAGATGGTTGTGAGCCACCATGTGGTTGCTGGGAATTGAACTCAGGACCTTTGGTAGAGTAGGCAGTGCTCTTAACCTCTGAGCCATTTCTCCAGCCCCAACATGAGTTAGTTTAACATGAAGTTTAAAACACAATAAAGCTGGCCAGAAGGTTGTGGAACATGTCTTTAATCCCAGCACTCGGGAGGCAGAGACAGGCAGATCTCTGTGAATTTGACACCAACTTGGTCTACAGAGCGAGTTCCAGGACAGGCTCCAAAGCTAGAGAAACCCTGTCTCGAAAAACGAAACAAAACAACAACAAAAAACGCAATAACGCCCAAGTATCTGCTGTGGTTTGATTGTATATCCCCCAAATGCTTATGATGAGTGCCTTACAATTCTAGCCTACAAGATGATGCCTTTGGAAAGTGATTAAATCAGCTAGACAAAACCCTCTGAATGAGACTTATTTAAAAGAAGCCCCAGGGAGCAGCCTTGCTTATCCAACAAGAACAGATACTGGGAAAACATGGTCTATGAACCAGTGCAAAAACTCCCACCAGACACTGGGCATGGTGGTGCATGCCAGCACTCAGAGAAATCCTGTCTCGAAAAAAATAAAATATACAAAACATATTTAACAAGGGGGATGCGACTCAAGATATAGCTCAGATGACAAAGTTCTTACCTGGCATGCACAAGGGTCTGGGTTCAACCCAGCTCACATAATCCAGGTGTTGTGACACACACCTAAAATCTCAGCACTAGGGAGGCTGAGGCAGGTGGAACAGGAGCTCAAGATTATCCTCCACTACACAGGGAGTTTTAAACCACTCTGGGCTACACTGAGGCTTTGCTGTACATAGGGAGTAGTAAAAGAAAGGGCTGGGTAAATAGCAGTCGTATAAATGCTTTCCTGGAAAGCATGAGGACCTGAACTCAGATCCTCAGCACCCATATAAAAGCTGGGAATGGCAATGTGTGCCTGGAACCCTAGTGGCAGAGATAGGCAGTTCTCTAGAAGCTCACTGGCCAACCAGCCTAGCCAAATGGACAAGCTTCAGTTTCAGTAAGGGATCCTGTCTCAAAAAATTAAATAAAGCCGGATGGTGGTGGCGCACGCCTTTAATCCCAGCACTCGGGAGGCAGAGGCAGACGGATCTCTGTGAGTTCGAGGCCAGCCTGGTCTACAGAGCTAGTTCCAGGGCAGGCTCCAAAGCCACAGAGAAACCCTCTCTCGAAAAAGAAAAAAAATTAAATAAATAAGAGGATTAGAGAGATAGCTCACAGTGAAGAACATTTGTTGCTCTTTCAAAGAACCAGGGTTCAATTCATTCTTACAACCATGTATAATTCCAGTTCCAGGGGTTCTGACACACTCTTCTGACCTCCACACCCTCTTCTGACCCCCAAGCACACAAGCAGTGCACATCATACACACAGACGTTTTGTATATTAAAAATCTCAAAGAAATTTTAATTAAAAAAAAAGCAACTCTGGCCTACACACACACATACATGCATATATACATACACATGTACATGAGCACTTACACACGCATGCACACACACTATACACATGTTAACACACACACACACACATACACACACACGAAAATAAAACACCTTTCAGGCAATGAGTGTGTTGGCACCTGTTCCTGGATATCCTATGCTCCAAAACTGTTACATTTTTCTGTAAGTTTGCCAGCTGATATAACAAATATCACCCTAAATGGACTAAGACAGTATCTTTCTCACCTCATTTCCTATACACACCTATCTTCTTCCTCCTTCCAGGCAGTAAACAGGAAATCCTTCACTACAAATCTTTTCTTTCCCCCAGAGACAGGATTTCTCTGTGTAGCCCCAGCTGTCTTGGAACTCGCTCTGTAAACCAGGCTGGCCTTGAACTCACAGAGTTCTGCCTGCCTCTGCCTCCCTAGTGCTGGGACTAAACGCATGTACCACCATACCTGGCTTTCACAACACATCTTAAATTTAGTTCATCCTTCTACTCAAATTTATAATGAAGCTTTCTTCTTCTTTCCCAAATATTGCATATACATTCTATACATGTTTCAGGCCCAGCTCAAATGACTCTTTTGAATCCCAGTGGGAAGGCCCACATTTCCAAAAGTCTAGCAGTCTGGTATCTTCTCCAGCAAAATGGCTCTTTGGTCTGTCACTATCACAACAGCCCACTATCTTCCTTTTCACACCAAAAGCAAGATGCTTCAGTCTGCTAGGTGCCTCCAATTTCAGTGTGAGACTGTGCTTGTCAGCTGGGGAAATAAGACCAATAATCGAGTCATTCAAGTATCTACCTGATCTGAGCCCTGGAAATAAAGGGAATTAAGTAAGGCACAGTTGTTTCCAAAATCTAGATTCTACGGGAAGGAACAGATTAGCACACAATGACAGTAATGTCACTGGAGAATGACAACGTATGAATGGCAGAGTCAAGGGAGCTAGGGAATGTTTATAATGTTTCTATGTTAAATGACCAGACAGGAAATGACTTTCCTAAAAATTAGATGGAGAAATAAAGAAACGAGGAAACTATGATTAACCTGAATCCTTTTCAGTAGAATGTATTATTCCTTTGAATAGAATGTAGATCAAAATTTAGCTTATTATATATGATGGAACGATGTTTTATATATATATATATATACATACATATATATACTGCAAAACACAGGTAACTCAACTCACAAAGGGCTGTAGCCACAGCCATTTTGAAGCAGAAGGAAAATGTGCAAAGGAAAGGTCCCTCCAAGAAAGGGCGGAAAGGGCAAAACGAACGCACCTTTAGAAAAGGAATTCAGAAGACTGTCACAATCTGACTACCAAGCTGATTTTCAGACCTCAAACGCCCTTGGTCTCTGCCTCCCAACAAAAACAAATCATTTGTTCTGAGCAGTAACTGTCATGTTTGCACATTTAAAAAGGCTTTTAATTTCCGGAACTGTAACTTCACATGCAAACACACTCGAAACAAAAATTCTCAAAACCTTTTTAGATATATCTGTCAAAAGGCCAGATGATCACATAAGGACACAATATGTTCTCTGTAACACACTATCACTCAATTTTTTTCAATGACACTAGGTAGTAAAGCTTCCAGACTATTCCTCTATACCTCCAATCTCCCCCCTTCCGCCCTCCAAAACAGAAAAGGGAAAGGCAGGCTTCGAATCTGTACGTGCCCGCCCAACAGATCCCGGGAAGCAATCGCCTTCAAATTGTTCCTGCTTAGCCCCCTGAAGTCTGAAAAAGGAAAAAGGGACAGATGTGCGAGCTGGCGACGGGGGACATCCGACAAGGGGCAGAGGAAATGCGGATGGTCGAGGACCAAGGGGAAGAGGGGGCGGAGGAGATAAAATGGGGAAGGGGGAAGGGGGACGAGGAGGGAAAGCAAGCAAAATGCGGGAACGAAAAGCAGGGAGGAAGGGGGGGCAACGATCACAGAGGAGAAAGGGAGAATGGTTGAGGAGAAAAGGGAAGGGTTAAGGACGGGGGTTGGGGAGGGATGGAGAACGCGAAGGAGGCTGTCACGGGGGGGGACAAAAGGGTGTCACCGGAGAGGAGGGAGATTAAAGGATGTCCCCTAAAGGGATTCGTTCCTGCTGGATGGGGAACGACGGGCCGGAGAAGGCGGAGACCGAGGGTGCGGGAAGATGGTTGAGGAGGCTAGGCTGCCCGACGTCCTCGGGCCACCCGGGGATTGTGGGGGTAGGCAGGCCGCGCTCGCTCACCATGGCTGCGTGGGCCTGGTCCTCCGGCATGCAGTCTCGGTCCTGCGTGCGGCGGCGGGCCGAGCCCGAGCCCACCCCTAAGATCAGCCGGCGAGGGGGCTCCAGGAGGCTCGGGTCGGGCAGCGGCTCCGGGCTGGGCCCAGGCCTCGGCCTCGCTCCTCTGAAGAACACCACTCCAGCCACAGCCGCAGCCGCAGCCTGACCGAAACACAGACTCCGCCTCGCTCGCCGTGCCCGCCGCGCCCCGCCCCCACGAGGACCCGCCCCTCTCCCCGTGCCCGCCTCGCTCCTCCCCCACAAGGGCCCGCCCCTCTCCCCGTGCCCGCCTCGCTCCTCCCCCACGAGGGCCCGCCCCTCTCCCCGTGCCCGCCTCGCTCCGCCCCACAAGGTTCCGCCCCCTTCATCCCGCCCCCTCTAGACTCCGCCCCGTCCTAGCAAAGACTCCCTTCTCAAAGCCTGAACCCTTAAAGGCTTTCTGACAGGAAGAGCTTTAAACCAGGAGACTGCAGTGCTGGCCCATCGCTCAAGCTCATATTTTAAAATTTAGCTTCTGATTCCCGGACATTAATTATGAAATGGATTTTGAGACAGAACATTACAAATTATCGTTGTCATCGTTCTTGGTGATTTCAGCGTTCTGTTACATGATTTTATTTTGTTTTGTTGTTTGGCTTGGTTTGTTTGTTTTCTGAGACAGGGTCTCTCTACATAGCCTGGCTGTCCTGAAATTCATTATGAAGACCAGTTTGGCCTGGAACTCACAGAGATCCTCCTGACTCTGCCTCCTGAATGCTGGGATTAAAGGCTTACCCTTCCACACTCGGTGAATGTTTGTTTTTTTTTCCAAATACTCTTTTTTTAGCCCTGGCTGGCCTAGAACTTACCTTGTAGGCAGGGTTAGCCTAGAACTTTAGAGAGATTCACCTGCCTCTGCCTCCCGGGTGCCAGGATTAAAGGCGTGCACCACCACTACCCATCTCAAATACTTATAAAAGAAATTATAGTTATTTATTTTGTGTGTATTTGGATGTGTATGGGACATAAGTACCTGTAGATGTCAGAAGACTTCCGGTTGAGCTAGTCGGTCCTTTTCCACCATGTTGGTCTTGAGAATTGAACTCAGATAATCATTTTCAGGGGCAAGCACCATTAACCACTACATCATCTGAGCAGTCCTAAGTCACTTGTTATTTTTAAATTTTATTTTATGAGTATGGGTGTTTTGCCTGCATAGATCTCTATACACCACTTGTGTGTTGGTGCTCATTAGGTCAGAAAAGGGAACCAGAGCCCTGAAACTACAGTTACATAGTCATGAGCTGCCATGTGGGAACTGGAATCGCACCAGTGTTTTCTGGAAGAGCAGCCAGTGCTCTTAGTAGCTGAACTCTCTCTCCAACCAAAGGTGTTGGATTTTTGCAGTGGTCCGGCCTTTCTGGCTCCTCTGCTCCTGCCTTTCATTGCCACGTTTCTTACTACCAAGGACTGTGACTTCTCGAAAAGTCCGTTAATATTTTTTATTTATGTATGTATTTATTGTGATGCTGAGGATGAGCCTAGGGCCTCTAATATACCAGACAAGTGCTCTTTCTGCCTGAGTCCCATCTTCTGGCTCCACAATCTCAGTTTTGACTACCTTCTCCTCCTTAGCCTCCTGTCTTTCTAGCTCACTCTCCAATACTCCATCAACTCACTCGGGACCCGGAAGCCACAGGCCCACTTCTTTCATTATTTCTCGCACTGCTTTCAGCATCTCGTTTCAAAAATTCATTTAGTGTCTGTTGCCCATGATGAAAATCGTGGCCAGCATTCCCTTTCTTTCTTCATCCCTTCTCTCTCTCCTTTAGACTATCAAAAAAGCTCCAGGCGCTGCAAGATGGCTCAGCAGTTAAGAGCACTGACTGCTCTTCCAGAGGGCCTAGCTTCAGTTCTTAGCACCCACATGGCAGCTCACTACCATGAATAACTACAGTTCCAGGGGATCTGATACCCTCTTCTGGCCTCTGAGGGCACAAGGCATGCACATGGTACATAGATATATATATGCAGGCAAAATACCCATGCACATAGAAGAAATAATAATATTTTTTAACCAGTCAGTGGTGGCATAAGCCTTTAATCCCAGCCCTCAGGACGCAGATCTCTGTGAGTTCAAGACTAGCCTGATCTACAGAGCTAGTTCCAGGACAGCCAGGACTAAACAGAAAAACCCTGTCTCAAAAAACAAACACAAAACAAAACAAAAGATCCTGTATCCAACTAAAAAAATTACAAAAAAGGACCTGGGGGTATAACTCCAGTTTTTCCTTCAGGGTTAGACCTATATTTTTGTAAAATAGAATAAAAAGAAATTGTCAGAAAAATAATTTTGGGTTTTGTTTTTGCTTTTGAGATAGGGTTTCTCTGTGTGTAGCTCTTACTGTCCTGGAACTCGTTCTGTAAACCAGGCTGGCCTCAGACTCACAGGGATTTGCCTGCCTCTGCCTCCCAAGTACTGGGATTAAAGGAGTGCACCCCCACCACCTGGTTAGAAAAATAAAAATTTAAAAACAGGTAAACTGACTGGAGAGATGGCTTAGTGATTGTGATTGCTCTTTCAGAGGATCCGAGTTCAACTCCCAACACACATAACAGCTCACAACTGTCTGTAATTCCAGTTGCAGGGTATCTGACACCCTCACACAGACATACATGTAGCCAAAACATCAATGGATGTAAAATAAACATAAATTTAAAAAAATAATAAAAATAAAAACAGGGATACCAAGTATAAACTCTGTGTGTGTGTGTGTGTGTCTGTGCGCGCGTGCATGCATGTTTTCTTCTTACCCATCTTACCCACTTTCAGGTGTACAGTTCAGGCAGCATTAAGTACCGCTGTAACCATCACTAACCATCACCAACCATGCTACTCCAGATCGGCCACTTGTTTGTTTGCTTTCATTTTGTACTACTGAGAATTAACTCCAGAGCTTTGCACATACAGTACAAGAGTCCTCCTCGTCTTGGGCAACATCCTCAGCTGCTCGGAAGTCTTCTGCTCTTACAAAACTGCGTGTCTGTGCCCATTCTCTCTCAGCAGCCCTTGGCAAACACTGGGCTACCTTTACGTTGACGTTGTCGCAGCACTGAATATTAACTTGATGGCCTAACACACGCCGTGCAAACTCTCTACCACTGAGCCCCACCCCAAAGCTAGTATAGTCCTGTTTTTTAATCTCTGTGATTTTGATCATTCTAGGTCAGAGGTGTGTATTTGTGTATGTGTATGGCTAGGGATTGAGCGTATGGCCTCCAACAGGTCAGGCAATCTAGGCAAGTGCCCTACCACTGAACTGTATGTCCACCCAGACGATGATGATGATTTGTTTTGCTTTTTGTTTTGTTGAGATAGGGTCTTATTATGTAGCCCTGGCTGGCCTGTAGCTCATTATAAAGATCAAACTGACCTTCAACTCATAAAGATCCGGTTAATTCTGCATCAAAAGTGCTGGAATTAAAATTGTGTATCATCACACTTTGTTCTTCTTATTAAAAAAAAAGAATTGGGGTCCAGGAAGTGGTAATGCACACCTTTAATACCAGCATTCAGGAGGCAGAGCCAGGTGGATCTCTGAGTTCCAGGCCAGCCTGCTCTACACAATGAGATCTAGACCAGATGGGGCTACACAGTAAGATCTTGTCTGAAAACAATAACAAAAAATGGAGCTAAAGTTGATGTGTAGTCAATGAGACCAATTAGAAAGTCCAAAAATATATCCAATATACATGGAAATATAACATAATCAAGATGTAATACCAATTGAGGCCAGCCTGTTCTACAAAGCAAGTTTCAGGACAGCCAGGGATGTTACACAGAGAAACCCTGTTTTGAAAAATAAACGAACCAAAAAGATATAATATTAAATCAGTAAGAAAAGGGTGGGATTATATTTGGGGTTGGGATAACTAGTTAACTATCTAGTAATTTTTAACATGAATCTACACAAAATGTTACTCAGAAAGAGAAACTGAAATGTAAAGAAAAAAGCAACAAAAACACTGGGGGAAATTTTGTTTCTTTTTGTTTTTGTTTTTTGAGACAGGGTTTCTTTGTGTAAGAGAAATTTTTTTATACTCTCAACACAAGGAAAGTGTTTTTAAATGCAAAACAAAATCTAATTCCATTAAAGAGAGGCTGGGGTGATGGTTCTGGGGTTAAGAGCTCAGACTGCTACTGCAGAAGATCTGTGTTCCCAGCACTGCCTATATCCCCAGCTCCAGGGAATCTGATGCCTCCGGCCTCAAAGGGAACCCACATGCACACAGTTAAAAATAAAATAAATCTTTTTTAAAAATGCAATAAAGAAAAATTGATACATTTAGTATTGATGTGGGGTATTCACCCGAGAAGACTGCTTGGACATGGGGTTAAGCCAATGGAAAGTCTTTATTTGATTGTCGGCAATCGCTGCATGGTAGTGGTGCTCGCCTTCAATCCTAGCACTCGGGGGATAGAAATAGGTGAATCTCAGTGAGTTTGAGGCCAGCCTGGTCTACAGAGAGAGTTCCAGGACAGGCTCCAACCCTGTCTCAAAAAACAAAACAAAACAAAGCCAAAAGATGGCCGGCAACTACAGTGGGTGCTCGGGATCCCAGTGTAGCAACAAGCCTTTCTCAAGGTGAACTTGTAAGGACAAAACCCTTGTCCTGGGTTGATATGCTTCAGTTAACAAGAACAGCTAGCCAGAAACAGAACTACAGAAACTGTAAAGCAAGGTAAATACTGTTGCAGAATATTTGTTTACACTGTAAAGATGTGTCACTGCTTAAAGTTCCTTCTGATTGGTTTAACAAAGAGTTAAATGGCCAATAGCTAGGAGGAGATAATAGACAGGATTTTCACCCAGAGAGACAGAAAGAAAAAAAACTGGGAGAGGAATCTAGGCACATGATTTTGCCAGCAGACACGGAGCAATTTGGATGTGCCATACTAAGAAGAGGTAACCAAGCCACATGGTAGAATATAGATTCAAAAAATATAGGTTAATTAAGTTATAAGAGCTAGCAGGGAGGGGAGCAAAGAAAAATGTAGAGCTCAATAAAAAATCAATTAAAAAAGTTATAAGAGCTAGTTGGGGAAAAGTGTAAGCTAAGGCCAGTCTTTCATAATTAATAATAAGGCTCTGGGTTATTATTTGCAGGCTGGCAGTTCAAAGATAGTCTATAGTAGTATGTTATTTGTGTTTTAGTAAATGAAGTTTGCCTGAAGATCAGAGGGCAAAGCAGTCTTATTAGTCAGTCATACAGGCCAGGGAGTGGTGGCACACACCTTTAATCACAGCACTAGGGAGGTGGAGATGGGAGCGATATGGCTGGGTGGACAGAGGACTATAAAGGAAAAGAGACAGGAACTCAGTGGTGTGTGGAGTATGGGGTATGGGGGTCTTCAGGATTTATGGAGACAGGATCTCACCCATTTTCGATCTGAGGTAGAGGTAAAAGCCAGTGGCTGGCTTTTGTATTTTTTTTTTTTTTTGTATTTCTGATCTTCAGGTTGAACTGCAATATCTGTCTCTGGATTTTTATTATTCATGGCTATATTTGGCACCCAACATTTGGGGTATGATTTCATGAAAAAGCCATTTGCCTGTGCTTTACAGCCACTGGCATAGGCTGGAGCTACATGTGGCTGGAGTCACTGCACTCCTGGCTAGGTGTTTCTTTTTTCTCTCCTGGCGGGCTCTCCCTGAACCCCCTTCTCAAACTGCTGCCAAACTAGGTAGCTGCCTTGAAACCCAGGCTTTTACTGTCCTACACAGCAGCAATAAACCTCACATCTTCATCATCAGCTGCAGATTTGGTAAGACAATTGGGAATTCTTAAAGGGAGGAATTACTTAAAAGAGAGAATTTTCCCCACATTAAAAAATGGGAAGCAGCTGGACAGTGGTAGCACACACTTTTAATCCCAGCACTTGGGAGGTAGAGGCAGGCGGATCTCTGTGAGTTCGAGGCCAGCCTAGTCTACAAGAGCTAGTTCCAGGACAGTCACCAAAACTGTCTCGAAACCCTGTCTCAAAAAACTAAAAAGAAAAGAAAAAGAAGGAAAGGAGAAACACCATTACATTGGAGAGATTTGTTAGAAAATGGAACAATTAAATGAGAGGATAACTAATTTAGATGGGATTTTATGTAACATCAATTGTAAACATTATCAGCATTATCATTTTTGTTTTATCACTAAAAAAGTTAGTTAATCTGAGTGCTAAAATGCAGGACTTAGAAAAACCTAATGAAACAGATCACAGAGATATTCAAATCTAGACAGAGGAATTTAATGGAAAACCAATTTCAGTGCTGTATTATAAGAATAGAGAGGAACAGCCTAAGGTCTTCAAGCAACCAACCTTAATATATCCAGTAACCATACAGGAATTGCCAAATGATAGCATAAGAGCAGAATGGACTCCTGTGCCAGTGTTAGATTTAAGGAGATTTAAGGAAGCAATGGTCTCATGCATTCATTCACCTTTTGTGAAGCAAATGTTAAACTTGTAGTCAGGTTGTAATAGAATTATCCCTAAAGACTGGCTAGAACTGTTTAAAGGTGCTTTAGAGCCTGGTGCATAATTACAATGGAGTATGTGGTTTAGAAAAGAAGCTAAGATTATTGACCAACAGAGCAAAGCTAGAGGTATGAAAATCTCCCAAGATCAAATTCTTGGAGAAGGAAATGATGCTACTATAGAAATGCAATCTGTGTATGATGACCACACCCCGGATTTATGCTGCATAATAGTTTTGAATACTTAGGACAGAACTGGAGAAGTAAGAAAGAAAGTTGAGTCATTTACTAAAGTTATACAGGGCCCAAAAGAAGCCTTTATAGCTTTCTTACAAAGTCTGACTTCAGCAGTAAATAGAATGATACCAAATTCAGAAGCTAAACAAATATTAATTGAATCTCTGGGTTTTGAAAATGCTAATTCTCTATGCAAAAGTATAATCAGGCCATTAAAGGCAAGGTCAGCACCTTTGGAAGAATGGATCTGACATACAATGAATTGAGTTGAATTGAATCACAAGACCATGATGATGCTTGCATAGCAGAGGTGATTTCCAGAGGTTTGAAGAGAAATAGAAATGTCAAGTGTTTCAATTGTAGCAAACACGGTCACCTTAAAAGGGTTTGTAAACAGGGTGTTCCTAGAAGCAATGTTTTTTTCAAAGTATAATACATTCAGAACACCCCTCCCTTCTGGATTATGCAGAAAGTCTGGCAAAGGCAGGTATTAGACTAATGAATGTAGGTCAATAAGGGATATTCAGGGTAATCCTTTGCCATAGGGAAACTCCATGAGGGGCCTCTCACAGGCCTCTATGCTAAATCCAGTCATTTCCTGCCATATTATAGGAAACTCCTTCCCAGACCAATTAAAGAATCTAATGCTTATTGTAAGAAACCATATTGCTCTGGATAATAGAACAGTTATAGGAGAGAACAAAAAATTCAGAAGAAACTATAAGGTGAATATTTTGGTAAACTATAAATTAACAAAGACCAAAATTAAAAATATGAATAAATGACATTGTCATTTAAGGTCTGGTAAGCTCAGGTGCAGATGTATGTAACAATAATTTCATCAGAATGTTGGCATCCAAATTGGCCTCTTCAGGATGTAAATGTTCAGTTTTTAGGGATTGAAATTTTATCTCAGGTAAAGCAGAGTATGAGATGGGTTGAATGTATAGGGCCAGAGGACAGGGAGGAATATTAAAACCATGTGTGGCTAACATAGCAATGAATTTGTGGGGACATGATTTGCTAGAGCAATTGAATACTCAGATTAACATTCCCCCAATCTTAGAAACAAACCATAAATTAAAGTATGTTTCTGGGAAAAATATTGCAAGATTTATAAAGAACAGTCACTGACCATTCAGGTTGTACAAGAACAGGGCACAATAGTTGTTGATATTTCAAAGACTCCAACAGCCCTACCTTCAAAATGGTTGACAGACAAACCTGTATGGGTTGTACAATGACCTTCAACAACAGAGAAACTGCAGGCTTTAGAACAGGTAGTACAGGAACAACTAAATGCTCAGCATATTGAAGAATCAACCAGACCTTGGAATTTTCCTGCATTTGTTGTTAAAAAGAAATCTGGGAAATGGAGAATGGTAACAGATCTAAGAGCTGTTAATAAGGTGGTTTAGCCAATGGGCTCTACAGTCTGGCATTCTTTTGCTTTCTCTATTGTCTAAAGGATGGCCTCTTACAGTTACTTCTTTAAAAGATTGTTTATTCACTATACCTTCACAAGAAAAAGAGAAAAAAATTTGCCTTCACTGTGCCTAATTCTCAGCCTGGTAAGAGATATCAATGGAAGATTCTCCCACAAGGAATATTAAATAGCCTCACCCTGTGCCAATGTTTTGTAAATCAGCCATTGGAAATGATACAAAAACAATTTCCTTAATTTATAGCTTACCATTACATGGATGACATTTTATAATCTGATTCAAATGTAGATACTTTAAAAAGAATGTTTGAAGAAATAAAGAAAATTTTGCCTTGTTGGAGATTACAAATTGCTCCTGAAAAAGTACAAAGTAGAGATTCTATTAATTATTTAGGTTATAAAATAAGTTTACAAGAAATAGGGGGCTGGAGAGATGGCTCAGTAGTTAAGAGCACTGACTGCTGCTCTTTCAGAGGACCCGGGTTCAATTCCCAGCACCCACATGGCAGCTCACAACTGTCTGAAGATCCAGTTGCAGGGGATCTGACTGACACCTTCACACCAATGCACATAAAATAAAGTTAAATAAACCATAAAAATATTTTAAAAAAATTAGAAAGTACAAATTAAAGGAGATCTACCACAGATTCTTAACGACTTCTAAAGATTGCTAGGAAACATTTCCCACCTACGGTGTACTATTGCTATAGGTCCTGATGACCTGATTAATTTAAACAAAACCTTAGATAGTGACAGGGACTTAAATTGTCCTAGGGAATTATCAGTTGAAGCTTAGAGAGAATTGACTTTGACTGAAGAGAAATTGCAGAAGGCACAAGCGGATTGTGTGGATCTGAATCTTAATGCATTCTGGTCATATTACTCTCCAAACATTCCCCTGGAGGGATTTTAATGCAGAAGGAAAACATTACCTTTGAATGGATCTTTTTATCACATAGACCAAATAAAAAATTAAAAACTTACATAAAAATGGTCTCTGAGTTCATTTTAAAGGGAAAATTGAGACTTCATCAATCAGCAGAAATAAACCTACCGAAATTATAGTACCTTTTAATAAAAATGAAATTGACAAGTTATGGGAAGAAAATGAACACTGGAAAAGATCTCATGGGCCAGGTGGTGGTGGCACACACCTTTAATCCCAGCACTTGTCAGGCAAAGGCGGGTGGATCTCTATGAGTTTGAGGCCAGCCTGGTTTACAAGAACTAGTTCCAGGACAACAGGCTTCAAAGCTACAGAGAAACCCTGTCTCAGAAAACAAAAAAACAACAAAAAAAGATCTCGTGGTAATTTTTGGGAGATATTAACAACAACTATTCCAAAAGCAAGAGAATTCAACTTATAAAGAGAACTAATTGGATCTTTCCTCACATTGTATGGGACACACAATAAACTAAAGCCCCTACAATCTATACTGATGCAAATAAATCATGAAAGACAGGTTACAAATCAGAAAAATTGAGTAAAGTGGATCAAAACACTATGATTCTTTAGAAGGACTTTCGTTGTGTAACAATCTTTTCATACATTGTGAGGATTTGTTGCTCACTTGGTTTGATAAAGAGTAAGTGGCCAATAGCTAGGCAGGAATAGGTTAGGTGGGTCTTGCAGACAAGGAGAAAGTGCTGGGATGAAGGAAGCTGGAATTACCAGGAGACTCAGGGAGAAGCAAGATGAGCATGCCACACTGAGGAAAGGTTCAGAATCACATGGTAGAATGTATTAAGAGATACGTGTTCATTTAAGTTGCAGGAAGTATTTAGTAATAATAAGCCTAAGCTATAGGCTATGCATTTATAATTAATAATAAGTTTCTGTATGGTTATTTGGGAGCTGGCTGGCAGAACAGAAAATTCTGCCTGCAGACTTTAATCCCATCACTCAGGAGACAGGAGGAAGAAGCAGGTGGGTATCTGATTTCAAGGCAGGGTCTGATCTACAGAGCGAGTTCCAGGATACCCAGGGCAACACAGGAAAACCTTGTCTCATAAAAAGGGGAGGGGAGTGAGGGTGGTGGCCAGGCAGAGCAGGAAGATCAGGAGTTCAAGGTCATTCTCAGCTATAAGTCAAGTACAAGGCTAGCCTGTTACTTGAGACCACCTCAAAAAGGAAATAAAACAAGGAAAAGAAAATTGGTGTAGTCTGCTCCAACCCTGGGGGAATCAGAAGAACAAATGTTTGGGAGGCCAGAACTATCAAAGATACAGAGAGGGGTTTGGTCCAGGTGTAACAAACTTTTTATCCTTTAATGTAGATAGTCCTACAAAAGTCAGTATTCCCTCAACTTCCCCATTCTCTTGGTGCTGATTAGCCAATCTCCTCAGAGTAGGAACTCAAACTCACACTAATGGGATAAGACACCACTTGACTTAGGGATAAAGACAGAGGCCTACTTTGGGTTCTGGCCACATCCTTTCTTACAAAAAAAAGTTTCCTTGCCTGTAACAGGGTCCCAATCTTAGTGAGCCCCAAGACCTTAGCACAACTGACTCCATGATGAAAGTGCCATTCAGGTTGTAAAATTTAGCACATAGATAGCTCTACCTGCCAAAACTAAACCAAAGGCCTAACCCATCAAAGCCCAAACTTCTGGGAAAGTCCCTACATGTATTAATCTTGCTTTTTGGCTTCTGTAGTTCCACTTCTGGCTACTGTTCTTGTTAACTGAAGTATGTTAATCCAGGACATGATTTTTGTGCTTAAAAGCTCACCCTGAAAAAGACTTGGGGCTATGCTAGGATCCCAAGCACCCAGTGAAGTCTCTGGTTATCTAATAAAGACTTTCTAGTGACTTACATGCGTGTCTGAGTAGTCTTCTCTGGTAGACATCCCATAATATTTGTGGAGGTCCCACCAAGATCCCAGAAACCAGACCTTGAGACATGAGGAGTCTCAAAGTCCCTTAAAGCAAGGACGAGTGCAGTGATATGGGACTTTTCAGGGGGTGTGCAACCTGAGATGTTCCAGGTCCCCAGGGCTCCCTTTGATCAATCTCAACCTAACACTTCAGGGTCATCTGACACCTCTACCCCAGAAGGAAACAAATTAGAGAGTGGCCTGATCTGTCACCTCCAGAGGTGAGTCTGGTTAAACCACCTTCTGTTTGGACACATAGGAGAGGTTGGACATGCTGCTGATCCAATGTCCAGGATCCATGTGAGACATCACTGGATCCCTTTGTCCATTCAGATGTATGAATGTGTGGTGGCCAACCCTAGTTGTTTTCACTGTGTTACTGTGTTCATGTGTGTGTCTGTGTGTCTTTCTATGTGTTACTGTTCATTTTGTTTCTGTGTATCAACCAGTGGTTCTCTCTCTGGTATGAGGACCTCCCCGACCCTGCTTAAGACCTGTGTCCCATCCTGTTAGGAACCCGAATACATTTTGCTCTGCCAGGTCACCCAGAGAAACCCAAAAAATTCTTCACCTGTCCCACTCCAGGAGCCAGAGCTTTTGCTTGTTTTATAGCGTGATTCCCACTCAGGGTCAGGGTTGGTCCCTGTGTGGAGGTGGGGAGGAACTCGGCCTCTCATCCAGGGCTCCCTGCACCAGAGCTGAGTGCATACAGGGAGGGTGAAATAGTTCCCCTAGGTGAGCATTCCCACTGCTCTGCTCCAGGCCTGCTCTAAGCAACCCCAGGGAAAGGGAAAAATTCCCCTGGGCTGAGTACCACTCCTTTCTCTTTCATGATTTATATTATCTTTTTAACTAGTGATCTTTAAAACCCACCATTCTCTGAAAAAAAAAAAAAGTAAAACAAAACAAAAAGCCTCCCCTGGCCTGGGTAAGGGGATCCTGACCAGACAACACAGCTTAGATAGAACAGATTTTCCCTCTGTCCAACACTGACCAAGATGACTTTAAACAACTTTCACTAGGTCCTTTTTCAAAGGATTAAAGACAGCTACTAAAAAGATTTCCTTTGTCATCTAGTAGGTCCAAGATATTTTTTTAAAAAGTTATGAAAATTAAAAAATATATAAAGCTATATAAGTAGGTCCCAGTTGCTGGAAGCAGCTTATAAAGGGTATTTAACAACAGAGAACTGATTGGGACGAGACCTTTTGCATAAACTGAAAGCCACCATCACCTTCTCTGATTGTCTAAAAGTGATTTAAGATGTAAATACAGGTTAAGATATGAAAAATGTTTCTTATTTCTTTCCTCTTCTTTTTTTTAAAAGATTTATTTATTTATTTATTATGTATGCAAATTCTGCCTCTATGTATGCCTGCACGCCAGAAGAGGGTGCCAGATCTCATTACAGATGGTTGTGAGCCACCATGTGGTTGTTGGGAATCGAACTCAGGACCTCTGGAAGAGCAGCCAGTGCTCTTAACCACTGAGCCATCTCTCCAGCCCTTCTTTCCTCTTCTATGGTATAGTTCTGATAAGCTGACAGAGCAATGATTACTTACTGTTTGGGTCACAAGCTCAAGATTTTAGATTTATTCTGGTTGCCTTCTAAATATGAACTTAAAGGTGTTTCTCATCAGGCTAAAGACATCTCTGTCCAATCCATACCTGGATATCTGGACAGCAGAAAAATATACATGCTTCTAACCATAATCTGTAATTTTTGCTAGGACTTAAAGGTATAAGCCTAAGCCTGCTGCTTACAGATACCTGTTATCTGCTTTTATCTATAATACGGATTTCAATATGGGCCTGGAAGTTACAGATGTATTATTTTCCTTTAAGTACATAAATTTTAACTTCTGTTCCTAGTTTAAACTTGTCTCAATAGGTTTCCACTTGACTGGCAGATACATCTAAGCATGACTTGCTGACTACAACCTGCTCCGAATGACTGTGAAGCCTAGACTTGCTGAAAGCTGATGTGGACTGAAAGACCAAGATAAATCCAGACCCCCAGCAGGAAGAGTAGAGCCAAAAATCTAGGTTAGCCGGTTCAGTGACTCTGTTCCAAGAACTGGTTGACCATAAAGTTAGAGTATAATTTTGAGAACAATCTTGAGAAATGGGGAGTTACCCCCTTGTGATTATCACTGGTATTTTCGGAATTTTCCAATGACACCCTCCCTACCCCCTTTGGGTTGTGGTTTCATTTCTTCCTTTAAATACCCCCTCTCCCAGCTACTCGGGGTCAAACTCCTCCCCTGGGTGGGATATGGTCTCGGCCCCAGCGCTAGTTCCTGTCAATAAACCTTGTGTGATTGCAGCAAGGACGGTCTCTCGTGAGTTCTTGGGGGGGGGTTGTGTTATCCCGAGACTTGAGTGAGAGTCTCCCCACTCCAGGGGTCTTTCAGGACAAGTCCAGCTGATGTGTATGCTCCCTGTCTCTTCAACAGAGCCTGCAAACCAGATGCTTCTGATGAGTGCCCCATTGCCTGAATTCCCTCCTTACCTTTGGTGACCCTTTTAGCTTTCTTGGGCCCTGATGACAATGCCCCAATGTCAGCTTTAATTAGTTACAGAAAGGAACACATTGTCCTAGGCTTCCTGCCCAGAATAGGTTGAAATGTTGAGGGTGAACTCCCTGGCATGGGGGACAAAATGACTACCTATAGTACCCGTTGATATACCAGAAAAATAAGCCAGAGTTGTCAATTAATTAATTTATTAACTAAAATGGTCCTACAATAAAAAGACACTTTGGTTCTTTATGCAGAACCACAGAACCAAAGGACATTCAAGATTATAATTACAATTTGGTTGTATTCAAAGATCAGAGCTACAGGGCCTGGTAGCAGAGGATGGCTGAAATTACCTGGCACGAGTGAGAATGAAGCAGGCAACAAACCTGCTTAAAAGTTTATCAGAGGAGACACGTGAACTGGCCTGGGGAAGTCGGTGTGCAGAAAAGAGAGCTTGAAGGTGGCACGTCCAGCTTTTTTTTTTTTTTTTTGGTTTTCCGAGACAGGGTTTCTCTGTAGCTCTGGAGCCTGTCCTGGAACTAGCTCTTCTAGACCAGGCTGGCCTCAAACTCACAGAGATCCGCATGGGTGGGGCACGCCTTTAATCCCAGCACTCAGGAGGCACGTCCAGCTTTTAAAGGTTGCCTAGCGCATGCACACGGGGTTGATGTACCTATGTCATAGGCAGATGACGGAGCTCACGCATATACGCAAGGGCTTACGTAGCTGCGTTATTCATAGGTGATGCAACCATGCCTCACGTAGGTCACAAAGGGCTTTTTGAGGTCCCTGGGGTAGCTAAGTATTTTGTCTGAGCACTTGTCTGAACATGCGTGTCCTAGAACCTAGAAGTGCCAGCCACTGCTGTGTGGCTGGAATCAACAATGCCCACTGCCCTAGAAAAAAAAAATCTATTAGCTAATGGTTCTTGGGGTCCCAATAATATCTCCTTAAACCCATGGAGAAGCAGGACCCATGGTTGGTTCCTGTCATTGGTATTTGTGAAGGGGGAAAGCCCAATAGAGGTATGAGTCTCAGTAGTTTACCCTAAGGCTATACCTGGTTCTGAGAAAGATTACAAACTGAGACTACCCAGGCACCACCCAGGAACAGACCATCCAAAAGAAATTCCTAAATTCCAACCATTGTAGATAGGATCACCTGGAGGACACACCCATTGTTTTTTTACCAGGACACCTCTAGACAACTATCAGTCTATCAGGATTGAACACCCCCCACATTCTGCTAATGTAACTTTTCTGGGTTTTGCCTTTAAATAGTGCCCTCTAGAAGGGCCGGGTACCTCCTTTTGCTGCTGTGCTGATGAGGTATCTGCAGGCTTGTAATTGTGCACATAATAAACCTTCCTTTTGCATTTTGGTGAGTGTGAAGGCCAGTCATGATAATCTAAGTCTTTACTTCCTCCAACCATTATCACCTGGGACTCTGGCCATCGATTAATTTCAATAGAGGCTGGATTCTCAATTGTTTACCCTGCAAGCCGGGCTGCAGAAGAAACCACAAGCTGAGATCACCCGGCCCCCAACCCAAGAACAGACCATCCAAAGGGAATCCCTGGCATTCCAAGCTCTGTAGATAGGAACACCTGCAGCTCAGGGTCACCAGGAAGCCCTAGACGAATGTCAGCCAATCAGGGGTCTTAAAACCTCAGAGATTTTCCCCCCTCATCCCACCTTTACTACTATAAAACCCTATTCTAATTGAGCTTGAAGCTCTCTGGTTATTCCAGTATGTTGGACATGCGGGGAGACTGAGTTTGCAAACTTGATTAAAATAAAGGCTCTTTGCTTTTACATATGGGACTCTTGGTTTCCTTGTCGGCTTGTCGGAGAGTGCGGATTTGGGCGTAACAGTGAGCTGGTCTCCCTGGTGGTCTTTTGGGGTTGGTACGGACTGGGCATAACATATACACCAGCACAAAGGGGGCACTGAGCCTGTATCTGGACTGAAACTAAACAGAAGACACTTGAGATTTTTAAAAACAGCTCTGGCTTTGGCCCCAGCCCAAGGACTTCCAGATGACTTAAAACCCTTTAATCTGGTTTTTTTTTTTTATGAAACAAAAGAGAAAAGGGGTTTTAACCCAAACCTTGGGACCATGGAAACATCCTGTGACATACCTATCCAAACACTTGGACTCTGTAGCTACAAGATGGTGTGGCTGCTGCTGCTAGTTTAATGAAAGAAAGCAAAACAAGCTAACTCTGGGTCAAGATCTTATTCTCACAACACCCTCCTCTGAAGAGCACCAGAACACAAACTGTCTAATCACGGTGTGACCCTGTAACAGGCCCTACCCCTGGCCCACTCTCTAGTCCTGTTTGAGAAACCCTCCGCCAGCAGAGTTCAGCTCCCCTCTTGCCTGATGATGCAGGTGCTCACCCATGATGGTAGAGGAAAGCAGGTGCGTGGTAGCTGCGGTAGTTACTGTAACCAAAATGATCTGAGCCCTAGCCAGGTGCCTCAAACCCAGAGAGCAGATTGATATGACCTGGATTCCCAGATGGGGAAAGCAAAGTTCACCACCGTATACATGGACTGTCAGTTAATTATTCTCTTTACGATCAGGCAGTCCATGGTATAATCTATAGGGGAAAAAAGGGGCTAAAAAGAAAAGAAAACTAGGGCTTCTCACAACTAGAAAAAAGGGGGAAAAGGACATTAAAAAAATCTTGGCCCGGGCTGGAGAGATGGCTCAGTGGTTAAGAGCATTGCCTGCTCTTCCAAAGGTCCTGAGTTCAATTCCCAGCAACCACATGGTGGCTCACAACCATCTCAAATGAGATCTGATGCCCTCTTCTGGCCTGCAGGCAGACACACAGACAGAATATTGTATACATAATAAATAAATAAAAATATTTAAAAAAAAAAATCTTGGCCCTCCTAGAAGTTATTTGCCTCCCTCTACAAATTTCTGTCTTCCACTGCTGGGCTGCTGACCTGGATGCCCAACAAACAGCCCTAAGATCAAAGGAGCCTATTAATATTCTGATGACATGCCACAACCTGGTGCGGCCTGAGACTCCATTGTTATACCCAGATCCGTGGACTCCCCCAAGAACCAACAAGGAGACCAAGTCCTGTATGTAAAAACAAAGAGTCTTTGTTCATACACTCTGAGTGCCCAATGTATTGACAGGATCTGAGAGCCCTGAGCATGGTTGAGGTGGGATCTTTATAATAGCAGAGGGATTTTTAAGGTTCAGGACCCCTGATTGATTGACATTTGCTAGGGTGCCCTGGCGAAAAGGGGATGGGTGTGTGCTGGGCTAAGGGACGTCAAGTGATCTTATTTACAATAGTTGGAATGTTAGTGTCTCTGGACAGGCGTGGAGGCGAGGGAATAAAGACACAACTCACATGGTATCATTGGGAGGGAGATTCTTAGAGATCCCTCATGATATCCTGAGTTCACATCCTGAAGAATTCCTCCATTTATTCTCTAAACAGCCTTTATACCAAAACTTAAACTGAGTGGGAAATACACCAGCATTCTGTCTCCCAGGTAACCAGGTGAATGGCGTTTTGTCACATCCGCATCTACCTGTCTGCTCTGCATGCTAGCTGTCAATTAAGCTTGAATCAGCATCTCTATCAGGCATCCTCCAAATTACAAAAAAAGGAGCAACAACATCCTGACCCTTTGTTAGGGCAGTGACCGCCTGCCTGCGTGGCAGGATACATGACCCATCTCAGGTGTGGCCTATGGCTTGATGGCTTGGCTGCCGTGCCATATAGAAATATGGGCCTACATGTTAGGAATTTCCTTTGGATGGTCTGTTCCTGGGTGGAACATGGGGTGGTCTCTCTTTGTGGTCTTTCTTGGAACCAAGAGTTGCCTTAGGGTAAACTGAGACTCACGCTTACCTCCCTGTTGATCTACAGAGTTTATCTTGGCAGTTGTGTACCAAGCTGCCCTTGGTCCTACATCCATGGTAAAGAAATAATGAACAGCTCAATCCCTCAGGCTGAAGGAGGACACCAGAGGGAAAGATCATTCTCCTGAAACTAAGCTATACCAGGCTACTCATAGGGTATTCACAAAACTTTCTGAGTTGTTTAGACCAAGGTATGTTATGCTAGACTGGACAGACTGGCATGGGATGTTTTAGCCAGAGGCCATGTTTGTGCACAAGTAAATATAAAACCAACTTTAAGTGTCTGGTTGTATGGAGAAGAGGTAAGATAGGGGAATTTATCTTTTAAGATAGGAATATGCCAGGCGATGGTGGCACATGCCTTTAATCCTAGCACTCAGGGGGCAGAGGCAGGTGGATCTCTGTGAGATCGAGGCCAGCCTGATCTACAGAGTGATTTCCAGACCAGCCAGAGCTACATAGAGAAACCCTGTCTCAAACAAACAAAAAAACAAAAAAAAAAAAGAAAGAAAGAAAGAAAAAAAGGAGAGGAATACAGAATTTATAGTTCTATTCATGCTCTGTGGTTGGGCCCCCTGGTTGCCAGAAACAAAGGAGTTTCCATTGCAAAAACTGGGGTTGTAAAACAGGCTTCCTGAAAAAATTCTTTTTAAAAGATCATAGCCTTTGGAAAACAGGAAAAACCTGGGGAATCAGACTCTCTGACGACACAGGAAGGATCCTTGGGGATAGAGTCATTCCCAGTCAGAAACCGGTCAGAACTGTTGGTTATGCTTAGACACCCAGTCCCTGTAGTACACAGGGGTAGGAACTAACCAGACTGTCAGCCCATTGACTGACAAAACTCACTGTAACTACCGGCACCTCCAATTAATGTTAGAGGACTTACAAGGGGCTGAAATTTGTCTAATACACAAAGGTTTGTTTTTGTTTTTGTTTTTTTTGGGATAGGGTTTTTCTGTATAGCCTTGGTTGTCCTAAAATTCACTCTGTAGACCAGGCTGGCCTCAAACTCACAGAGACCTTCCTGCCTTTGCCTCCCGAGTGCTGAGATTGAAGGCATGCACTACCAGCACCTTGCTAATATCTGAAACTTTTAATCTAGGCACTTTCCCTTATTCTGATGCCTGCTATTCGGCCTTATGGGTTAATTCATCTGGATAACAGCAATATTACTGGGCCTCAGAGACTATGTGGTGGGCATGTACCGATTGTTTGACTAAACATGCCTCTCTTGATGCTTTCCAAACTAAGTAGAGTGGCTGATCAGAACCTAGAGGTATTAACAATTTCCATTTCTAAATTAAAACAACAGTTAGATGGTGTAGGAGGTTCTTCTGTTTGTGTGTTGCTTTCATTGGCTGAATAAAGAGACTGCCTTGGCCTTTTGATAGGGCAGCCCTTAGGTGGGTGGAGGAGACAGAACGGAATGCTGGGAAGAAGGCAGTGTGGCAGACGCCATGTTTCTCCTGCCTGAGATGGACGCTAATTAGACTCATGCCAGTAAGCCACAGTCAAGTGGCGATACACATTAATGGAGATGGGTTAAACGAATATGTGAGAGTTAGCCAATAAGAGGCTAGAAGTAATGGGCCAGGCAGTAATTTAATTAATACAATTTCTGTGTGGTTATTTTGGGGTTTAAGCTAGCCGTGCGGCCAGGAGCCAGGCAGCCGGGACCAAAAGCAGGCCTGCTCGCCTTCATTACTACAGTTAGATTCCCTTGCAGAAATGGTCCTACAAAATTGGAGAGGCTTAGACTTCTCATGAGATTAAAAAACAAAAAGCAAAAAATGAAAAAACTATGTATGGCTTTGGGAGAAATTTGTTTCTATGCTAATTGATCAAGAATAATTAGAAAAAAAATCATGCCATGGTTGGAGAAATAACTGGTTCCAGTCTCTGTTCTTTTGGTTCCTCTGGATAACTACTCTGCTATCAGCACTGGCTGGGCCTTTAATTCTCTTTCTGATTAGATTAATGGCAGGCTCCTGCATCCTAAACTATATGACCCATTATGTAGCAATTCAGTAAAATTAATAGTCCTTAGGACTAACTACAGCTCTTTAGAGTAGGATGAGTCCAAGATTTGACTCATTCACTAAGACCATGGGGAAACAGGGTCCTAGACCATAGTAGGTCCTGGGACCTTAGCACAACTGACTCCATGATGGAAGTGTCATTCAGACTATAAAGCTTAGCATATAGACGGCACCACCTGCCAAAACTAAAACAAAGGCCTAATCCCTCAAAGCCCAAACTTGTGGGAAAGTCTGTAAATATACTAAACTTGCATTTTGGTTTCTGTAGTTCTGCTTCTGGCTAACTGTTCTTGCTAACTGAAGTATGTCAACCAAGAACATGGTTTTCATGCTTAAAAGCTCACCCTGAGAAAGGATCCTGAACATCCAATGTAGTCCTGCCATCTAATAAAGACTTTCTATTGGCTGAAATGCATGTCTGAGCAGTCTTCTCTGGTGGACACCCTAAAGCATTGTTTGGTTACTTCCACTTCGTTCCTGTGTTCCTTAGAACTACATGGAGATTATTCTTTTTCCAACACAGGGCTCAGGGATTTGTATGACCACTGGAATCTCCCCAGCATGTGGGGCAAGTCTGATGAACACTCCAGGCAGGGGGTCGGAAGAGGGTCACAAAGCCTTGCCTTCAAGGGAGTTAACAGTGTGACCTCCTAGCTTCTCCACATCAATCCTCGATACCCTCCAAGCAGCTTGATTATAATTCACTCTTGATCCCTGTCAGCCTCCTCTGGATGGTATCCTTGGTCCTGCGGAGATCCTTTTGCTCTTAAGGGGGTAATTTTCAAGGGGCCCAGAAGATGCACACTAGACCACACTTCTTCCCCCCCAACCCCCCGTCCATCAGATTGCATCACAGAGTGCACAGCTGCAGTTCTTGTCTGACAAAGACGAGGCTGAGTCGTCCATACTTGGTCGACATCACCTGCCAGGGTCTCCCTGCCTCTTCCAGGATGATCTTTTTGGCTTCACTCAGACAGAAGAGCTCAACCTCCTTCTGCTTCTTGACTTCCTCTGACAATGTGAACACCTCAGAGACAGCCATACCAGCCATGCCATTCCACAGAAGGCCAGAGCTACCTTAGCTGCTGAAGGGATTCAATGGAACCTTAATCTCTATTACAAAGTAAAACGGGCTCTAAACAGTATGTATCCCATGCTCATCCCAGGAGGAAGTGGTAGTAGTAATATACTCTCATAACCATTTGCATGTACATAAACTGTCCCTGGAAGAAGACCAGGGAGCAGGAGACAGGCACAAGTGAGAGTTTTCATAGTGTATACCCCTGGCACCTGTCCTAGTGTCCTTTCTATTGCAGTGATAAAACACTCACCAAAAACAACTTGCAGGAAACAAAAGTTTATTTGGTTTATAAGTTTTGGTACTTCATTGAGGGAAGCCAAGGCAGGAACCTAGAAACAGGAAGTAAAGCCATGAAGGAACACTACTTGCTCTTTGTGGCTTGCTAAACCTGTTTCTTATATAACTCAGGGCCACCTGACCAAGGGTGGCACTGCTCACAATGGGCTTGGTTCTCACAAGTCAATCATTAATCAAAAAAAATAGCACTAGACAGTGGTGATGCACACTTACTGTGCATGGCCCTTCCCATGGGACATCTGATTTTAATTATAAGCATAAGATGGTAAATAAAAGAATCTCCAGGGCTGGAGAGATGGCTCAGCGGTAAAAAGCACTGGCTGCTCTTCCATGGGTCCTTAGTTCAATTCCCAGAATTCACATGGTGGCTCACAGCCATCTATAAGGGGATCTGATGCCCTCTTCTGGCCTTAAATAAATTAAAAACAAGCAACAACAACATCATTAACAACAACAACAACAACCAAGAATCTCCAAAAAAGTTCACTAGGAGGACAGTTTGCCTATTGCACTTACTCCCAAAACTAATTCGATCCGACCCATGCCCTTAATTCCAGAAGTGGATCTCTGAGTGCAAGACCAGCCTGGTCTACAGAGTGAGTTCCAGAACAGTTAGGGCTTCACAGAGAAACCGTGTCTCAAGAAATCAAGACAAAAATACCCAACAGACTTATCTACAGGCCACTCTGACGGAGGTTTTTTTCTCTATTAATTTCCTTTTCGCAGATGAATTGACCCTAGCTTGTGCCAAGGTGACAAAAAATTACCCAGCACAGCATAACTGGCTATCATTGTTGTTGTTATTTGAGACAGGATCTCATATAGGCCAGGCTGTCCTCAAAATCAACTTGCTATGTCCCCAAGGGTGACCTTGAACCCCATCCTCTTGACTCAACCTCTGTAGAGCTAGGATTACAGACATGTGACACTAGCTTAGGTTATTTTATTTTATTTGCTTTGTGTGTGTGTTTATGTGTGAGAGTGTCTGCAGAAGCCACAAAAGAGAGCATCAGATCCTCCAGAGCTGGAGCTGTAAGCCGTGTGACATGGGTGCTGAGAGCCTAACATGGTTCCTCTGGAAGAACAAGTGTTCTTAGCTGCTGAGCCATTCATTCAAGCCTCCACCGATTGGCATTTTTTATTTATGAGAATGTATTTTCTATTCTAAAAGTAAACTAAAATTTAAAACAAAAATCTAGGCCAGAAATGTTGTTCAATGGTAGAGCAACTAAATAGCATGTATGAGAGCATACATGAAGTCCTAGGTTTAAGCCACAGTTATTGGAGAAAAAAAGCAACAACAATAGTTAAAAAACAACAACAACTCCGTTAAACCCCACATAGCAGTGTGTGCCTGTAAGTCCAGCACTTAGGAGGCAGAAGCAAAAGAACCAAGTTCAATGTCATTCTCAACAACAGGATGAGTTGGAAGACTTGATTGAGCAGGGTGTAGTGGTTTATGCCTAGAACGGACTAGGTTCTAGGTTTGATCTCCAAAACCGCAAAAAAAGAAAAATAGAGTCTTCTAAATTCTGAACACAAGTGATTTTCTGAAGATATAATTTATACTGCCTGAATATCATAGGAAGGACTTGATTATAATTGTGTAAGATCAGTAGCTACAAGCTCAGTGGCACAGCAGTTTTGAGAGCACAGAACACTGGATTAACCATTAACATCTGTTCCTAAAAGATAAGATAAAACAATAGTGGAGAATTGGTGATCACTTATTACTGAATTTATGTTTTAAAAAATGTGCTTTGAACACTTCCGCCAGCAAAGTGAGGACAGCTTTCCAAAAATATCAGAAAGCTTATTCTAGTTGTTTGGAAGCAATTTTGTTAAATTGTTAGAGAAGACTATTTGTCCCCATAAATTACAAGCCCTGTTTGCCAGTGTTAGACCCCGATTCTGGGGTGCTAACCCCTCGAACGTGCACCTCAAAGACCACCAAGAACCACACCAATTGTTGCAAAAGCAAGAGGTATAATTTGACGTTTGCAAACGGGCTTCTGCTCCCCAGTAACTCAGGACTGAGCAGAGAGCCCCGAACAACAATTACAAGCGGTATTTATAGGAAAAGATCTCAAGCATAGTATAGGGGTGGTGGGGCATATAGTGATTGGCTATAAGCAACTGCTATATATCAATAGAAGGTCATTTGGAGGTTAGACAGTCCAAGCTCCTTTGATCCCCGGGAAAGGAGACCCCCGGACGTTCTCACAGGATATCAGTGGGTCCACCTGGACTCTATGGCTTGGCCAGTCTTGTTTAGATAAGCAGTTAATTGGAGTTGTTTACGACCTCATCCTGTTCACCAAAAGGAGGCTTCATCTTGCTCATTAAAAGTTATTTATAACTTCATCCTGTTCTTCCAAGAAGGGGGGCTTGGGTGCAAAAGGTGAAGGCCTAGCTAAGGAATTGAACGTATTGAACATAAGGGTTTTTTTTTTGTTTTTTTTTTTTTTCGAGACAGAGTTTCTCTGTGGCTTTGGAGCCTATCCTGGAACTAGCACTATAGACCAGGCTGGTCTCGAACTCACAGACCCTCCCGAGTGCTGGGATTAAAGGTGTGCGCCACCACCACCCGGCCTGAACATAAGTATTTTTAACCCTTACACCAGAGGAGGTCGATTATGGTTGCCAGCCTTGGGATGTGTAGCCGCTAATCTAGTTCTGATGAACCCAGCAAGGATATGAAGGTGGCTCACACCTGTAATCCCAACACTTTTCAAAACGACACTAGAGACTTGCTGTGAGTTCAAGATCAGTCTGGGTTAGGTAGTACCAGGTCAGCAAAGACAACATAACAAAGTTAGATGCAGTGACTCACACTTTTAATCCCAGTACTTGGGAGGCAGAGGCAGGTAGATCTCTGTGAGTTCGAAGCCAGCCTGGTCTTCGAGCCAGTTCTTGGACAACCAGGATTAAAAAACAAAAAATTAAACAACAAAAAAATAAATAAAAATAAGATAAAATATATAATAAGATCTCTTAAAATTAGAAACATGTAAAAAGGCATTTCTCATTAGAAAAATTAATTTTACTTTTCTAAAATGGCTTGAAATTAGTGAGGGTTTTTTGTCATTGTTGTTGTTGTTTGTTGTTAGTTTGGTTTGAAAGAGTGGTTCAGAAAGCCTAAACTGGCCTTGAAGTCACAGGAATTTGCTTTGACCCAAACTATGCTGCTTCTCTAAATCTAACCCTAAACCTACTCTAACTTTACTCCCTAGTGGTAACCCTAACCCCAAACCCTAAACCTAACCCTGACCCAGACTGCTTCCCTAACACAACACCAACCCTAACCCTAGTGCTGACTGCAGTCCTAATCCCAACCCTACCCTTAAACCTAAACCTAATGCTAATCCTATCCCTAGTGAGCTAACTGCTTCCTTAACACCAAACCTAATCTTAACCCTAACTCCTAACCATAACAATAATGCTGACTGCTTCCCCAAACCTAACCCTAACCTTAACCCTAACAACTAATGTTATCCCTAGCCCTAACCCTAATGCTGACAACTTCCCTATACCCAATCAAATATCTACCCTAAACCCTATCACCACCACCACCTGGCTATTAAAAGATCTTAAATGCCATATTCTGTAGGTCTCTGAAGTGTTTGAAGATCATCCATCTATCTAAGATACATCTCTGTTTCACCTTGGAAACACCAACCATAACTACAAGTTTGATTATTATAAATGACTAACTACTACTAACTACTAATCTATTAATATTTCTTAATTATACTTACACCTTTAAATGAGCTGCATAGGTACAATACCTTAAATAAGAGTAGAAACACATCTATATATAGTAAGAAAAATAACCTCAAATTTGTATCAATATACAAAAATCTATGCCAATGTAAAATATTTGATATTGCCAGGCAGTGGTGGCACATGCCTTTAATCCCAGCACTCGGGAGGCAGAGGCAGGCGGATCTCTGTGAGTTTGAGGCCAGCCTGGTCTACAAGAGCTAGTTTCAGGACAGGCTCCAAAGCCACAGAGAAACCCTGTCTCGAAAAAACCAAAAAACGAAAAAAAAAATTTGATATTAATAGTAGCTCTTTAGTTTAAAGGAGAGTCAATAATCTACCCTTTTATCCTATCCTTTCCATATCCCCTCCCATTTCATTCTTTCAGAAAGAGATCCTTGAATTCAACCTCTCTTGCTTAGTTTCCTCACTTATCATGACAAGTTACAATTTATAATCAACACCCCTAAATGATGACAAACATTCATAATCCACCAAATGACCAAAAATCACCCATCACACCTCTTGGGAATATGGATATTGTATGCTTAAAATTATTTTCTATTGCCTGGGGGCCAATGGAATCTTAAGGGGACCCTGAGAAAATTGGCAGGACAAAATATAGCCAGAGTGGAAGAGCTATATAGAGAGAGTAGGCAGGGTGAGAAAGCCACCATGTAGCTGCCAAAATAGGCAGACGCCATGTACCTGCCCAAGAAGCAAGAGGTAACAAACCACAAACCTCGAGGTAAAATACAAAATAATAGAAATGGGTTAATTTAAGATATAAGAGCTAGCTAGAAACATGCCTGAGCTGCTGGCCAAAGAGTGCTGTAATTAATATAGTTTCTGTGTGATTATTTGGGTCTGGGCAGCTCGGAATGAAAGAGCAGTCTCCGATTACAGCATTCAAAAAAATCAAAATTAATAAAACACCGAATAAGGTCCAAACTTCCTGTGTGATAATATTTTCCGTCGTTATGTGACTTGTTTTATATATATATATCCTTACTCTCTTTTTAACAACATTATTTTTAGATTATTTATTTTTCTGTGATTGTCTATACCCATTTTCTTTTCATTCTTTAGCATCTAAGCACATTTCTAAGCATACTCTACCTGTTCTGAAGTTTTCTCCATCAGAATCTGACTTTCTGCACATCTGCAGTTTTCTCTGACCACAGACAATCTTTAAACAGACATGCCAGCTGCCGAGAGCTCTGGTGGCTGGCTCTGCCCCCTTGGTTACTTGAGAGCCTCGTCTCATGACAGCACCCACAGGAGCTGTGTTTGTCACCCCATCTCTTAGAATTTGCTGAGTCCGAGTGGCAGGCTCTTGTTCCTAGCAGGCCAGTTGATCAAGTGACCTGCTGCACAGCCAGGGCCTCTGAAGAGAGCTGTGCTCCTGTGCACTGTGAGAAGTGAGCTCTGTGTATGTCCCTGCTCTGGGTACCATTTGTAGCTGGATTTTTCTTTGGGGTGTCAGCCAGCTACCAAATAACAAAACAGAGACTTCTTATTGATTATGACAGGTCAGCCTTATCTTAGGCTTGGCTCATGAATTCTTATAACTTAATTAACTTATATTAGTCTACATTTTGCCTTATGGCTTTTTGTATTTCTTTTATTCTGTATATCCAAGTCCCTCCTTGTCTCATTGGTGTCTCTCTGCACCTCAATTATCTCCTCCTACTTCCTCTTTCTGTACCCAGAAGCCCCACCTATACCTTCTGCCTAGCTATTGGCCATGTAGCTTTTTTATTACACTAAGCACAGCAATACATTTTCATACAGTGTACAAATATCCCACAACACTGTGTCACTCCAATTATAGCAGACGAACTGCTAAAGCAAACACCTTGCAAGCCGTTTTAGAAGGCATTAAATCTTGGCTGAGACTTGAGATAATTCACCACAAAACCTAATTCTTTCCCAACCCTTAGATCTGCAGTCATCTGGGCCATTTGAACTTCCCTGAGTCCACATTCACACTGTGAGCATGGCTGCAATGCCCAGCTGAAGCCATCAGCATACCTGACGAGCAGAGCCTGAAATGCTCAGGTACATAGAGGATCCCGAGTGAGATGAATGGAAATGAGTAGCCGGTACCAACCCTCAGGTATTTCACGTCATTTTCATTAACTATCTTTTTTTTTTAAACAGCGGCTTTTTTTAAAAAGATTTATTTATTTATTATGTATACACCATTCCTTCCATATATGCTTGCAGGCCAGAAGAGGGCACCAGATCTCATTGCAGATGGCTGTGAGCCACCATGTGCTTGCTTGGAATTGAACTCAGGACCTCCGGAAGAGCAGTCAGTGCTCTTAACCTCTGAGCCATCTCTCCAGCCCTCATTAACTATCTTAAATCAGTCTCCAACATTGCTAAGATTTACCCTACACAGGGGCAGGAGTTTTTTGTCTGTTCACTAATGTACACTTAAAACCTGGAAGAACTGTTGCTACTAGAAAGGATTTATTTATTTGTATATTTATTTATTTATCCATTTGTTCGTTATTTGAGACAGGATCTAACTCTGTAGCTTTGGCTGGCCCGGAATTCACTATGTAGACCAGGCTTGTGTTCAAAGGGTTAGACCACTGGGTTTGGGGGTCAGACAGTTCAAATTCCCGAAGGGTCTCAGTTCTGCCTTTTCCTGTGTGGGGAGTGTTAAGTTTAAATCGCGGTTAATGGGAAGCCATCGCCAAGGTCGTAATGAGCCAATGAAATCGAACCAATAAATCAGGTTTACTCAGAGCACAGCATTCCTGGGTAGCCCCAGGGGAAGTTGAGACCACATGTTTGTTCTCTGGGGGCAGTTTAAATACCCTGTGGGAGTAGTTTTGAGCATCTCTGGGGAGGGGTCATCATTCAGCAGGCTTTCTCGGGGGTGGAGTTTGGACTGATGCAACTGCGGGGGTAGGGGGGGAGAGGCTCAGGGTGGGCCTCCACCCAAACATTCCAAGACTCTTTGGATATATGGATGTCAGAGGCTAGAGTGAAGCCTTCACCCAAATAGGGAAGACTCAAGCAAGCACATCTCCTACTGATCCTCAGTTTACACATCTGTGAGATGGAAGTAAAGTGTGCCTTCATAACAAAGTTGTTTATTCATTCTTTATGGGTATGATAGGAAGACAAGGAAAATTATATATAGAAGTGTTTATAAGTGTTTTGCCTACATGTATGTGAGTCATATGTATGTAGTACCCCAAGAAGCCAGAAGAGGGCATCTGTATTCCAGGAACAGGAGTTGCAGACTGTAGTGAGCTGCCATGTGGGTGTTAGATCCTCTGGAAGAACAATCTGTGCTCCTAACTACTGAGCCATCCCTCTAGCCCATTGGTTTTCTGAGTTAAGGTCTGAGGTAGTCAGGCTAGTTTAGAACTAGCATAAACTCAAAGATGACCTTGATCTGGCCTCTACCTCCTGTGTCCTGGAATTACAGGTATGAACCACCACACCCAGCAAAAGGTTTTGAAATAAACTGATTCTGGGTTATATTGTGAGTTCTAGGCCAGCATGGCTGAAGAGACCCTGTCTCACTTCCCTATATACACCAAGAAGCAAAACAACAAAAAAAAAACCTTTTAATGGTTTTATTATCAGCAAATGTTTGTTTGTATACTATTATATATAGCTACAGACCTGGGCTCATGTAAAGTTTCTAGTAAAAGGTGAAAAGTTTTTGTGGCCCTATAAACATCTCTGTCGATACATTAATCCAAATTAGACAAAATCAAACCAAATTAGAAAAAGCCCAGGTTTAATGGATGCCAGCGCTCCCGGGTGGCCTTCCAGGCCCTCAGAGAAGAGATGGGGTAGGAAGAACAGGAAACCCTGTGTTTGTTCTCTGGGGAAGGGGAACAGTTTAAATACACTGTGAGAGTGGTTCTCTGGGGAAGGGTCACCGTTTGGTGGGCTTTCTCAGAGGTGGGGTCTGTACTGAGGCAACTCCCAGGAGAGGGGGCTGAGGTGGAACCCAAACATTCCACCCCTTTTTCCATATTTTGGGAAAACTTACAATAAGGCTAGAGAGTTGCCACGGTCCTCTGTAGAAGGACAGAGCCTCTTGTTGGTTTCCAGCCGCCCAGCTAGCTTAGACCCGAAATAATCACACAGAAACTGTATTAATTAAATCACTGCTTGGCCATGTGACAGTGGCTTACCGGCAACGTTTCGACATGTCCGACTCTGGTGGAGGCTCCATGGCGTCTTTCTGACTCTGCCTTTCTTTCTCCCAGCATTCAGTTTAGTTTTCCCCGCCTACCTAAGTTCTGCCTTGCTATAGGTCCAAAGCAATTTCTTTATTCATTAATGGTAATCACAGCATACAGAGGGGACTCCCACATCAGTCCTCAGCTCTGTGGGTGCTGGGAGCTGCGAACTGAACTCAGACTACCAGTGAAGAGAGAGCGCGAGAGCCTCCTACTTTCACTTCAAAGTGATCATGTCTGTGTGGGGGCAATATTATACAGGCCACATATTTCTACATTGTATGGCAGCCAGGCTCTCAAGCCATAGGTTGCACCTGAGTTGTCACCTAGCACTTACAGACAGGCTGTCACCAGGGTCAGGATGTGCTAATGTTGTTCTGCTCCCTTCCTTGTAATTATGGAGATCGCCTGGGAAGAGGTGTTAATCTAAGCTACATGACAGAGCAGCCATAGTTGCTGAGGTGACTTTAGTCTTGCTACCCTGGAAACAGAATGCTAATGAACTTCCCCCTCAGTTTACCTTTGGACATAAAAGCTGTTTTGAGAATAAACGTGGATGATCTTCAGGATTTGAATGTACCCTGAGACTCCCTTCCAATATTGCTGTGTGAACTATGTCTCAATTATTCCTGTGCCTCCGCACCGGTACAAAGAGATAATTTATGTTGGGGTTGGACCCCGACATGTTTGCATACAGAAGATCACACCCCTAAGTCTAGTACCCCCAAAGGCTATTGGCTGAATGAATTTCCACAACACCCTAATGTGGAGTAGGCCAAATATGAAGTTGGAAAAGTTCCCACCCAACTTGCTACCCTGAGGAGAAAAAAGGAGTTCAGGGCTGTCACTAACTTTCATTGCAACCCTCTTCTTCGGTGAACTCCAGTCCTCTCCCTTGTAAAGTAAGGCACAAGCAGTTTCAAGCTTAGCATGGGAGGTTCATAGATCTGCTGCTTTAAGAGGGTTCTCAGCCAGGCAGGTCACTTGAAAATGGCGTGACTTGGAATCAATCACTCTTGATCTGCAGTCTGGGCAGGGGTGGTGGCTGTCACAGCCGGGGGTGGGAAGAGGGTGCAGTGAGGAAGGGCTGCAGGCTCCTGGGCTTGAGCGTTTGACTGGCCACAGCAGGAAAGGCAGGCCACCCCCACCTCTGTGCTGCCCCATCTAGAAGGTTCCCAGGAGATCTTCCAGGAATTGGAGCTGGGAGTATTAGTATACCCGTTGTTGGGAAAGGCTAGTTAAGACACAAACACCAATCCCAAGCCTCCAAAATGACCTCATAGTAAAACGTAATTGGTCCAGCACCTCTGCAACAGGCAGGATCCTGGTAGTATGCTATGTGACCGTTTCTTGACTGAACGCCTTTTTAGAACTATTAGACTGGGTATGGTGGCAAACCACCTCTGACTCTAATGCTGGGAAGATGGAGGTGGAGGCAGGAGGATCAGGAGTTCAAGGATTGTGTTGGCTCTAGATTAATAACATGTTCAAGCAGGTGGAAGGTATGATGGCAGCACATCCTGGGGTTAAGGAGAGGGTGGCGGCAGGAGGATCTCTGTGAGTTCCAGGCCAGCTGATATTATGCTTTGAGACCCTGTCTCAAAAACAAACACACAACAATTGGAGGCCACCTGGACTATACACATAGACCCTACCACAAAAGCAACAGTGGGGACAGGGCGGGGACTCCTGGCTCTTGCACAGGATCCGGATTCGGTGATAACCCACATGACAGCACACTACTGCCTGTAACTCCAGTTCTAGTAGATCCAACAATCTTGTCTGGCCTCTGCAGGCACCATGCATGCACCTGGTGCAAATCTATACAGATGAGCCAAATATTCATCAACACAAAATTAATTTTTTAAATGTAAAAACAAAACAACAACAAAAATACTTCAGTTGATACTTGAGAACACTACCCAAAGTTCTCTGGCCTCACACACCCATGCACACACATACACACACACATAAATAGATGAAATAAAAAAAAAGAGTCACTGGCCCACCTTCGAGTACTCAGCTGCCTCCCCCTAGAGTCCTCTCACTCTTCCCCAATACCCACAGCCATCTTCCGCTGGCCATTTCCACCCAAGAAAAGGAGTCATATTGAATGTCCACTCTTCAGAGCCTACATTCTTTGGACCCCTTTGCTGATGCCAGTAAGGGTGATGACCTGCTTCCTGCCAGCACTAAGGAGTCTATCCATATAAGGAAAACAAAAATCATTTGGTGTTATTGCTGAAAAATATTTAACTGAATTTGGTATTTGAAATAAACTATCTTTTAGAGTTTTAAATAAAAAAAATTATGAGAGTCAATGTACTAGAAGCATATTAAAGGCTGTTTTAAATTGATTTTTTAGTTTTTAGGTTTTTGTTCTGTTCTATTTTGTTTTTGAGACAGAGTTTCTCTCTGTAGTTCTGGCTGTCCTGGAACCTGATTTGTAGACCAGGTTGGCCTCAAACTCATAGAGATCCACTTGCCTCTGCCTCTCAAGTGCAGGAAGAACAAGTTCCCGAACCTCCCCCCCTCCCAAAAAAAAACCCAGTGAAGGTGTCTAGGAAGAAGTTTGCATGCAATGGTACTCTAACTGAGCCTCCAGAATATGGAGATATAATTCAGCTACCGGATGATCAGAATAAGGACATGTGGCAGTTTGTGCTGGGGAGTGGACAGGCTAAGGATGATCAGCGGAAGGTTCATGAGTTTCCTAGTGCTTACAGCTCTCTGAAGTGTCTGTGAAAATTTCTTTGCAATGGGTAGAATTTCCCTTCTGTACCTTGTGACAAGGAACAAACAGACCAGCAACACAAGGAAGTGAAACAGCATCCAGCTTTCTCAGGTTCCCCCACAAAGACGACGCCCACAAATAAGCAAGAAGCAATCTTGAGAGTCCACTGCTCCAATTCCTTTAACCTGTGGTGCCTAACCTCCCGCCTTTTTATCATAGAGATGGGAATGTAATGATCTGTCCTGTCCCTTTAAGAGACAAACCGGGCTGGAGAGATGGCTCAGCGGTTAAGAGCATTGCCTGCTTTTCCAAAGGTCCTGAGTTCAATTCCCAGCAACCACATGGTGGCTCACAACCATCTGAAATGAGATCTGATGCCCTCTTCTGGCCTCAGGCAGACACAGAGACAGAATATTGTATACATAATAAATAAATAAATAATATTTTTTAAAAAAGAGACAAACCACGCCCACTCCCCCACCATCTGCTGAGGCAGGCAGAGTCCTTCCTGCTTGCAGCCTGAGTCTCTTCCTTTACTGAAGAGGCAGCTTCTGTCTCTCCCTACTTCTCCCCTTCCCCCCTTCTGTTTCTCTCTCTCTCTCTCTCCTCTTCTCCCTTCTCCCCTTCTCTTCCATAATGCACTAAATAAATATTCAACCTCACTCTGCATGGCGTGCCTATCCATCTGTCTCTTGCCTGCCATGTGGCTCCCTGCTTGTGACCAGCTACCTTTGGAGACCTGTGATGGTCTTGTGGCGTGCCCATCTGTCTCTCCTCCTGGGGCCACTCGTGGCCCACAGCAGCCACTTGGAAACTGCGCCATCCCTGCCTGGGACTGACTGGCTGCTCTCGGGACCACATGGCCCGCTACCTGACATCACTTGGAGTGTTGTCACACTGCAGTGTTTCTGCCATTGCAGCTAGCAGGGATCCGCAGAGTTTTACTTTTACCATTATAGCCTGTGGAACTCACTCTGTAGACCAGGCTGGCCTAGAACTCACAGAGATCCGTCTGCCTCTGCCTCCTGATTAAAGGTGTATGTTACCACTGCCCGGTGTGGAGCTGATTCTTCTACTTTTATATGGGTTCTGTGGATCACACTCAGATCACCAGGCTCGTGCAGCAAGTGCCACTACCCCTTGAGCCATCTTGCAGGCCCACACTGGCTTTAACTGGCTTTCATCATTAAGAGTAAGAACTTACCCTATGTATTAGCTGATGCTTTTCCTGTTCTGAGAGTTGCATGCTTTGATTGAAACCTTCTGGTTTTTAGTAGTGCATCCTTCAAACCCTAGTCACTATGAAAGCACCCAGGAATGTTATTGAACAAGTGAGGAGATTGCCGTGAAGACCAAAAGGAATTGCGTAAAGCACCCAACCAGTGGTTAATGACGGATGGGTATCAGTTGCATCTCAGTTTGGAGTTAGAGAGTGAGCTTTGCAATGCCTGAGTTTGTCCCTCTAGCACTTGGGATGTCAGCTGTGAACCGTAGGATTAGAAAAACTCCTTCAGCCGGGCGTGGTGGCGCACACCTTTAATCCCAGCATTTGGGAAGCAGAGGCAGGCAGATCTCAGTGATTTAGAGACAAGCCTGGTCTACCAAGTGAATTCCAGGACAGCCAGGACTTTTAAACAGAAAAACCTTGTCTGGGCGTGGGGGGCGGCGGGGGGGGGGCGGGGGGGCGGGAGTTCCTTCACAGCGTTTTCCAGAAAAGCACTTCACTTTATCTGCAACAGTTGGAAACACACCTGCAAGCTTACAGAAAAGGGTTATTAGGTGAAAATTAAGAGATTAATTTGTGATAAACACAGATCAATGTATTCATTGGGCAACCAATACATTTACAAAGTAAACACGAACATTTGTAAGAATACAGAGGATCTGGGTGTACCTCAGAGGAAGAACACATGCCTAGCATGCGAGGCCCTGCCTGTGATCTCAGCACTAGAGAACCAAAGGAAATAATCCCACAGAGATAACGAAAGGACTTGAAGAAAACTGAAGCAGCAGCATACTGTCCTTTTGAAGATTTTACATTTCTTTTTTAAAATTTGAAGCACGCTTTGGATCCCAGCACTGGGGAGTCAGAGACAGGTGGATCTCTGTGTGTTTCAGGCCAGCTTGATCTCTAGAGTAGTTCTAGGACATCCAGGGCTACACAGTGAAACCCTGTCTCGAAAACAAAAAACCAAACAAAAAAGCATGATTAAGTGACTTTGTGCTTGTCCTGGCGGCGCCTCTATTTTTGCCAAGCCTCTACTGCCCTCTACTGCTCAGTTGGTCTCATTGCACAGCAGTTTAATGCCATGAATACTGATGACTTGAGAAGTAGTACTTGTGGCCAGTCCTTGACTTTAATTATGTGTACCATCCTCACTGAACCCTGCTCTATTATTTTATTTTCTCATAGTTTTGGTGAACCAGCCTAGGACCTTGACCATGCCAGGCAAATGTGAAGCGCGAATTCTAATTGGTCTTAATAATAAAAACCCAGAGTCAGATATTAGTGGGTGAAAGCTGAAAAATCAGCTTACCTCTATGAAATTCTCAGAACCAGCGGGGCAAAATCCTGTGTCTAAGAATCCTCAGACTGAATGGGGATCCTGTCTCTACAAATTCCCAGACTGATTGCCTTGAGTTCCTGTCTCCATCTCCCTAGTGTTGGGATTAAAGGTGTGTGTCACCGCTACCTGGCCTCTATGGCTAACTAGTAGCTACCTCCACACTTTCATACTCAGGCAAGCTTTATTTGCTATAGCACAAACAAAATATCACCACAGAAAGTCTTACTCCCTTCCCCCCTGGATTTGTTTTGTTTCTAGACTTAGTATATGATCAAGGATGACTCTGAAGAAAAAAACAGGATGACTTTGAACTAACTCCTGATCTTCCAGCCGCTATACCTAGCTTTTGGTCAATGATAAGGACTTTTTTATATTTGTTTATTTGTGGGAGGAGGGGAGTTTGTGCCACACCATCTCACTGACTCTTCTCCTTCTCCTCTTCTTTCCCCCAACCCCCAACTGGGGATTGAACCTAGGATCTTGAGCATGATAGGCAAGAGCTATCACACTGAGCTTCACTCTCAGGGTGGGATAGTGATTCTCAGCTAAGATCTGTCTGCCCTGCAAAACTAGTCCTTTCATAACATATTATACAGACTGTGCCAAGTAATATGGAACATTGAGGAAGAATCTTCTACATCTATTTTGGGTTGGTGTAGTTGTTGTATCTGTCAAACTTTATTGAGAGGATATGATAAGATTTCACAGGGCCTTGAAGGTCAGGCTAAGGAAGGAGTCTCAAAACCAAAGGTCAGGTCTTCCCATCCTGGGGCATGCTTCCTGAGGGTTCCCTCTGGTGCTCAGGGACATGAAAAAGAATACGGGTAGCTGGATGTGGTATCTTTTTTTAAAAAAATATTTATTTATTTATTATGTATACAATATTCTCTCTGTGTGTATGCCTGCAGGCCAGAAGAGGGCACCAGACCCCATTAAAGATGGTTGTGAACCACCATGTGGTTGCTGGGAATTGAACTCAGGACCTTTAGGAAGAGCAGGCAATGCTCTTAACCTCTGAGCCATCTCTCCAGCCCCTGGATGTGGTATCTTATACCTGTAATAGTACTCTGTAGGTTGAGGCAAGAGGATCGTCTCAAGTTAAAGATAGTCCTGAACTAGACGGTGAGAGTCTATTCCAAGGAAAATGGTGGTGTACGCCTTTAATCCCAGCACTTCGGAGGCAGAGACAGGCAGAACTCTGTGAGTTCAAAGCTAGTCTGGTCTACAATGTGAGTTCCAGGACACCCAGAGCTGCTACACAGAGAAACCCTGCCTCAAAAAACCAAAACCAACCAACCAAATAAATAAATAAATAAATAGATCGGGGAATTCCCAAAGACATTTACCAGCTGAAGTAAAAGTTGCTCCCCATCTGTTATTAAAATGAGGTAGTGGTGAAGCCATGCTATATCGGATACTGGAAAAACATGGATGTGCTCCATGAAAAAGCTCTAGACCAAGGGGGTGGAGGGAGGAACGGTCTTTGGATAGTCTGTGAAAATTTTACTTAGAATCAAAATAAAAAACAAAACAAAAAAATACAGATGAAGAGCCGGGAGGTGGTGGTGCACGCCTTTAATCCCAGCACTCGGGAGGCAGAGGCAGGCGGATCTCTGTGAGTTCGAGACCAGCCTGGTCTACAAGAGCTAGTTCCAGGACAGGCTCTAAAGCTACAGAGAAACCCTGTCTCGAAAAACCAAACCAAACCAAACCAAACAAAAACAGATGAAGCCCCTCCCCCATCTTGATGTGCTTCTCCTTTTGCGTGGGTGCTGGGGATCGAACCTAGGACTCTCCTGCACATGCTAGGGAAGCCCTCTGCCACCAAGCTAAGCTACATCTTCATTCTTTCGCTTTTTCTTTTTTTCTTTCTTTCTTTCTTTTTTTTTTTGTTTTTCGAGACAGGGTTTGTGTATCTCTGGCTGTCCTGGAACTTACTCTGTTTATCAGGCTGGCCTCAAACTCAGAGATTCGCCTGCCTCTGTCTCCTGAGTACAGGGATTAGAGGCGTATGCCACCATTGACCAGCTTAAATATATTTTTTAAATAAATATTTATTATTTATACAGCGTTCTGCCTGCATTCCAGAAGAGGGCACCAGATCTCATTACAGATGATTGTGAGCCACCGTGTAGTTGCTGGGACTTGAACTCAAGACCTCTGTAAGGGTAGCCGGAGTTCTTAACCTCTGAGCCATCTCTCTAGCTCTTCATTCTTTAATTTTTTTAACTTTTTATGATTTATTTACTTTATTTTATGTACATTGGTGTGAGAGTGTCAGATCGCCCTGGAACTGGATTTACAGACAGCTGTGAGCTGCCTGCCACGTGTGTGCTGGGAATTGAACCCGGGTCCTCTGGAAGAGCAGTCAGTGCTCCTAAGCACCAAACCATCTCTCCAGCCCTAGCTCTTCGTTCTTTCTCTTTGGAAAAGTTAAACTCTGAACCCGTTTCCCAGTCTGCTATTAGAGAAGCGTCATACGTATGTTGTCACTGTAAAGGGTTTAGCTAGTGCAAAGCTCTTAGAGGCGGATTCAATATTCAGCACTCGGCACCAGCTATCACCACCGCGCCACTACCATCACCCGCTGCCACATTCATATCCCACGTCATTAATGGTGGTGACCTTGCTGGGTCTAGAAAGAATATAGAGATAAATGCATTCCGTGGCACTAGCAGAGATTTATTTTTGTCAGGTGTTCCAGCCACATGTGGTACTCAAAACGCTTGCTGCCTGAATAAGCAAATGCTTTCCTGATGAATCTCAAGTTCTGTATTTCGCAGGGATGGGAGCACTTGGCGGTGAACCCCAGCCCAACGCTGCAAGCTCTGGGAAGGCAGGGACCGGAGCTCACGGCTGTCTCGGCTTTAGAACTGGGACTGAAGGAGTTCCTGGCTGATCCCGACTGCAGGGAGAAAACCACTGCGGGGCAGAATTACCTCAGTTAAACTGAGGTAGACTACCGGGAGGGAGCCTTCCACCGCAAAGGCTGTTGGGAGCGTCGGTATCCGGAGACCTGCAGAGCGCTGACCTCACGCCCTGCGGTAAGCCCTGCCCACTAAGTAGCTCACGTGATCTGGGGGCGGGGCCAAGTCCGGGTTCGTGGGAGTCGGAGCCATGGCGGGCTTGGTTGACTTCCAAGACGAGGAGCAGGTGAAGTCTTTCCTGGAGAACATGAAGGTGGAGTGTCACTACCAGTGCTACCGCGAGAAGGACCCGGATGGTGAGCACCGCCCGCGCAGCCGGGAATGCCGAGAAGGAGCGGGAGCGTTTGGCTAGGACGCTGTCACGTGGCGGGTGGAGGACGCCTGAGGACGCGGTCAGGGACACTAGCGGCTGTGGGCGGGGACTTGGGAGTGTACTGGGGCGGGGCTTCTGCGGAGGGGCGGAGCCCTCAGGCTAGACCCGGCGTGGTCGGTTTAGGGTGTAAGGACCAGAGATGCCATGGTGAACACGCATAGGAAATAAGCGAAATATGTGATAATAGTAAGTGCCAGTCAGGTTAGGATAAAAGAACTGGTACTGCACAATGGAATGGCTTTTGAATAAACTTATAAAGGAGGGGACAAACCGTTGTAGGTCTATGCCAGGCAGAGGTAACAGCTAATGAAAAAATCTGAGGCAGAAATGGCCTCTCGTGCAGTGAGGTGGTTGAGTGTAGGGTTGATTGACGCCCAGAGAAGCAGCCAGTGTCTTTGAGTTGTTTTCCTAGTGTTTTATTGATTCTGTAGTCAGTGGGAGGCAAGAGGGAAAACAAAGTTCTCTTTTGGAAGGTCGAAGTCAGGATCTGACAGAATTAAGTCAAATTAATTCTTGTGGTGCAGTCTTGAGACTCAAACCCAGGGCTTCTGTGTGTATTAGGCAAATCTCTCACCACAGTGCTCTGCCTCTGGTTCCAGAATGAAGTTTGTACAGAGAGGTTGCAGTGTGTCCATCCTTCTAAGTCAGGAATTTAGACTTGATTCTGTAGAGATGTTTGAGGGGTTCATGGTAGTTGATGTGTGTTATGTGGAGATTATACAGAGCTGTGAGTGGAGAATTGGCTGAGGCCTGGGGATGTGGGTGCTAGTGTTCACCCTGAGTTCAGTTCCTGGCTTAAACTGGGTATGGCAGCACATGCCTGGCCTGTGTGTAATCCTGGCACTCTAGGAAGTGGAGGCCAGGAGGGTCAGGGACAGACAGCCTCAGCTACATAGTGAGTTCTGGTGCAGTCTAAGCTATATAAGACCCTGTCTCAAGGAAATAAATAGAATTAAACAAATAAAGATAGCATGTATTATTATTTTCAATGTCAGAATGTCCCGTCATCCTGTAGTCATCCAGGCAAGTGCACACATATGCCTCTGTGTGATGTTTTTACAGAGGCAAAGCAAATCTTAGCCCGTTCCCTTCTTTGTAGCAGATTTCTCAGCTGGTAACTTATTGTGTTATTTTTATTGTGGGGCTAGAGATTAAGCAGAGGGCCTCCCACACTCAACCAAGTACTGTTCCGCCTAGCTACACACAGCGCCAGCTCCACTTTTCTTCTTGAGAACTTGTCTCTCAAGTTTGTAGTTTGTAGGGTGCCCAGTGTGGAAAGAGGCTGGGGTTCAATCCCCAGCACTGATGTTTTATAGGTTCTTGCCTCTTTAATTCAGCCACATCCTACCAGGCCTGTGAAAGGTTCATTTCTTCTTCCACCTGTTTGTGTTTGCAGGCTCTTTCTCCAGGACTTTCTGGCCCCTTTCCATTTTGTTGTCTTTCTTGACAGGCTAGGGATGGAACCACCCAGGGCCTTGTACTCAGCTCTGCCATGGAGCAACACCATGGAGCAACCTCCAGCCCTTCAGTGTCTTTAAGTAGCTAGTGCTTTCTTCACAGTCAGGTCTCAGCTCAGCTGTCATTGTCCTTGGTGGCCCAAACTATGTTCACCGTTCTCTTAAAATGCACAACAAACTTTCTCATCATCCTGGCTTATTTCAGTTATAACATTTATTGTTTGAAAACCTTGGGTTTCCTTATTGTATTTCCTCCTTAAGTAGCCAGATCTATACTCTTGACTAGGTTGTGGAGGACCTTGAACTCCTTATCTTGACTCCACCTTGTGAATGCTAGGATTACAGGCAGGAATTGACATGCCTGGTTTAGAGTGTGTGTGTGTGTGTGTGTGTGTGTGTGTGTGTGTGTGTGTGTATATATATATATTTTTTTTTCAAGATAGAGTTGGGGTTTCTCTGTGTACAGCCCTAGCTGTCCTGGAACTAGCTTTGTAGATCAGGCTGGCCTCGAACTCACAAAGATTCGCCTGCTTCTGCCTCCCAAGTGCTGGGATTAAAGGCGTGCGTCACCATCACCTAACTTAGAGTATAAATTTTAGGAGGGCAAAATGACAATATTCCCAGCAGCTATGTATCTGGTATATACTTTTACACATCAGATAGTGTGTATATGTTTAACTGTTTGTTGACCGAAAGTGAATGAGAAATGGTCTTTGAAGTTGCTGAGAATGTCCCTGGACTGGGACACCCAGGGAGAGAAACCTATTCCCCACCACTGTGGTAGCTTCCAGTTCTATTTTCTGGGCTTCAGGTTTCCAGCTGGGCCAGGGAGTAAGGGCCTCCTCAATTCTTGTTTGCTGCTGCAAGAGGAGCCCCCTAACCCTTGTAGGTTTTAATGTTTTCATTATAGAACTTACAGAGAGGTTTCAAAGCTAGCAGCGTGTCAATCACGGAAGTCAGCCAGTGTTTGGTCCAGGGATCAGAAGAGCTGGTAGTGTAGAGCCATCGCTGGGGTCAGTCTTCCTGATCCATACATTGCTGGCCGTGGGGAGACATGGTCCCTTGTAGGAGGGGCTGGATGCTGTGCATTTCTGTGCTAAGCCTGCTTGCCACATTTGAGTACGAGCTAGGCTTGATCTGGCTCTACCTGGACCCACTGAACAACAGCGGCTGGCATGAACAACTCTTCCCTCTCCTAGGTTGCTATCGGCTGGTGGACTATCTAGAGGGGATCCAGAAGAATTTTGATGAAGCCGCCAAGGTGCTGAAGTTCAACTGTGAGGACAACGGGCACAGTGACAGCTGCTATAAACTAGGGGCCTATTACGTGACTGGAAAAGGTGAGATGCCCGTCTCCACATGCCCCACAGAGCACAGGCAGGGGTCAGCAGAGAGGTGGTGGGCGAGCATGACCCTTTAAGTGAAGCAGCCTTTGAGGTTACTGTTCGCACATTGTGGGACCTTGAGCTGATTAATTTTCTTCTTTTTCTTAAAGAAGTTTGTAAAATTACATTTACTGTTTTACTTTGGTGTGGGGCAGATATGTACCACGTCCTGCATGTGGAGATCAGAGGACAACTAACAGAAGTTGGTTCTCCAATCCCACCATGTAGGTTCTAGGAATTGAACCCAGATCATCAGAGTTGGCAGCAGCAAGTCATGTCTCTGGCTCGTGATTAAAATATTTTTAGGCCGGGCGATGGTGGCGCACGCCTTTAATCCCAGCACTCGGGAATCAGAGGCAGGCAGATCTCTGTGAGTTCGAGGCCAGCCTGGTCTACAAGAGCTAGTTCCAGGACTGGCTCCAAAGCGCAGAGAAACCCTGTCTCGAAAAACCAAAAAAAAAAAAAAAAAAATTTAGACTGGGTATCTCTACAGCCCGTGTCTGTCCTGGAACTCACTCTGTAAACCAGGCTGGCCTCACACTAATAGAGATCTGCCTGCCTTTGCCTTCTGAGTGCTGGGATTAAAGGCATGGGCTACCAGGTCTAGCCCATTTTTTAGGATAGGGTTTTACTGTAGTTTTTGTTGTCTGCTCTGGCTAGAGTCCTCTGAAAGGAGAAAACCCCGATTGAGAAAATGCCTGCATAAGATCAGGCTATAGGCTACCCTGTAGGACGTTTCTTTTTCTTTCTTTTTGTTTTGCTTTGGGGATTTTTTTGTTTTGTTTGTTTTTAGCTTTTGTTTGTTTGTTTGATTGATTTTTGGTTTTTTGAGACAGAGTTTCTCTGTGTAGCTTTGGAGCCTGTCCTGGAACTTACTCTGTAGACCAAGCTGGCCTCGAACTCACAGAGATCTGCTTGCCTACCTCTGCCTCCCACCACCCAGCATGTAGGACATTTGCTTAATTAGTGATTGATGGGGGAGGGCCCAGCCCATTGTGTATAAGACCACCCCTGGGCAGGTAATGGTCCTGGGTTCTATAAGAAAGCAGGCTATGGTATACAAAAGAAGTTCCAGAACAGCTGGGACTGTTACACAGAGAAACCCGGTCTCAAAAAAATAAAGGAAAAAGAAAAAAGAAAGCCAAGGGTAGATTATGGCTATGGAAGACTAAGCCAGATGAATCCTTTCCTCCCCAACTTGTTTTTGGTCATGTTATTTAATCATAGCAATAGGAACCCTAAGACACTGGCCTAGAATTCAATTTGTAGTCCAAACTGGCCTGGAATTTTCAGGAACCTCCTGCCCCTGCTTCCTGAATGAGAAATTACAGATTAGGTGCTGTTGGAAGGACCAGCCTTTGGTAGCTCAGGAATTGAAGAGGAGCCATGGAGTCAGCGGGACTAATCATTCAATTGACCTTTCTATCTGAGGGAGCAAAACTTAATTCTCTGGGGCCAATGAGAATTGGAAACACACATACACACACTCCCACACTCTCACACCCCTCCAGCATGTCAGGATCTCACTAGTGTGCCAATGAATAGCAGGCCCTCAGTAAGTCAAAGATACTGAAAAGGAGATGCAGAGCAGGCAAACAGACACTCAAGAACTTTTCTGCGGACCAAATCTTAGTTCTTCCTTTTATTATTCCTTTTTTTTTTTTATATCCAAAATGTGTTTATTGGGATGGTTCCCACTCATCTCGAATCAGGTGCTTTTCAGTGCTGCTTCCTCCTGAAGGAGCATCCTTCTGTCAGTCTTGCTTTCCCGCCTGTAGGCTGACAGAGGACAGTGGAGCAGCCGACACACAAGACTACCGTCTGTGCATGGCTAAAGACCGAGGTGATTTTATAGCAGCCTGGGCACTTCACATCCATAAAGTAGGAATTGGGGCTCTGCACCAGGCGCTTTTTCTTGTGTTTCCTCTTTTCCTCCTCTGGAGAGGGATGAAGGAGATCCTTTGCGAGAGGCATGTTCTCGTAGGGAGGTCGTCACTGCCGGAAAGGCTATTCCTTTTTTTTTTTTTTAAAGACTTATTTATTTATTTGTTATAAATACAACATTCTATGTATGCCCGCACACCAGAAGAAGGCACCAGATCTCATTTCGGATGGTTGTGAGCCACCATGTGGTTGCTGGGAATTGAACTCAGGACCTCTAGAAGAACAATCAGTGCTCTTAACCTCTGAGCCATCTCTCCAGTCCCTTCCTTTTATTATTCTTTCTGTTGCTTATTGTACTCTATTCTTTTTCTGTTCTACCCTGATGTTTCCCTTTTGTGTCTCTTTATTTTTTTCCCTTACAGCTTATATACCCCAGAAAATCTTTCAAGCAATATAAAAATTACAATATGGTTATATTCTATTTTTTAAGTGAATGATTACAATGAGTACAAGTAAAAAACATCATGTTTCCCATTTATTTCCCTTATATTAGTAAACATTTTATATATTACAGGTGAAAACAAACTATCCCCAAGAACCCACATACATTCAAGTCCAAGCAATTTATTATATATTAATAAAGTATGAATAAGCAAGATACTTTGTAGTAATATGATGTTATACTCTGAGTCTTAGTCTTTGTTTTTTTGTTTTGTTTTGTTTTGTTTTTGTTTTTCAAGACAGAGTTTCTCTGTAGCTTTGGAGTCTGTCCTGGAACTAGCTCTTGTAGACCAGGCTGTTCTCAAACTCACAGAGATCTGCCTGCCTCTGCCTCCCAAGTGCTGGGATTAAAGATGTGTGCCACCACTGCCTAGCTCAGAGTCTTATTCTTATTTATAAACATCCAGCCTTAGCTTGGCTCGTTATTTATTTATTTAATTTATTTTGTTTTTTTTTTAATATTTATTTATTTATTACTTATACAATATTCTGTGCCTGCAGGCCAGAAGAGGGCATCAGACCCCATTACAGATGGTTGTGAGCCACCATGTGGTTGCTGGGAATTGAACTCAGGACCTTTGGAAGAGCAGGCAATGCTCTTAACCTCTGAGCCATCTCTCCAGCCCTTTATTTTGGTTTTTTGAGACAGGGTTTCTCTGTGGCTTTGGAACCTGTCCTGGAACTAGCTCTGTAGACCAGGCTGGTCTCGAACTCACAGAGATCCGCCTGCCTCTGCCTCCCGAGTTCTGGGATTAAAGGTGTGCGCCACCACCGCCCGGCTATTTATTTATTTTTTATGTATACAATATTCTGTCTGCGTGTAGGCCTGCAGGCCAGAAGAGGGCACCAGACCTCATTACAGATGGTTGTGAGCCTCAGGACCTTTGGAAGAGCAGGCAAACCGCTGAGCTATCTCTCCAGCCCCGCTTGGCTCGTTTCTTGCCCGCCTTTCTTAACTTATATTATCCCATCTACCCTTTGGCCTCTGTGTTTTTCCATTTACTTATTTCTTTAAATCTTACTCTCCCCTCCCCTTCCCCCCGAGACAGGGTTTCTTTGTGTAACAGCCCTGGCTGTCCTGGAACTTGCCCTTGTAGACCTTGAACTCACAGAGATCCACCTGTCTCTGCCTCTCGAGAGCTGGGATTAAAGGTGTGCACCATTACCACCGACCTTAAATCTTACTCTTACTCCATGGATTGCTGTGTAGCTGGGTGCCTGACCCCTGATGTCGTCCTCCTTCTTGGGCTACTACTCCAAACCCCTTCTCCCAGTGTTCTTCTATATTCTCACTGCCTGCCAGCCCTGCCTATCCTTTCTCCTGCCTTGCTATTAGCCATTCAGATCTTTATTAGACTATCAGGTTTTCTAGACAGGCAAAGTATCACAGCTTCATGGAGTTAAACAAATGCAACATAAACAAAAGTAACACACCTTAAAATAATATTCCCAACAGTACCTTTCTCAGCTAATTCTTTTACCAGCAGGCTTCATTTTGCAGTTACCAAAAAACAAAAAAATTTTTAAAAATCAGTTATTTAATTATCTCAAAAGGTAATCGTATAAAAAAAATCTGAAAAGAATCACAAATATAAACTTCCATATATGAAAAACAATCAGTCATTTCTACTTTAAGTCCTCAGGGTGCATACCCACTCATCAACAGTTTTTTTTTTTATTAAATCGTATCAGGAAGTTGAGAGCAGAAATGGTTACAAGTAATTAATCATCATCTTTGATCATCAGACTATTGTCACAAGAAAGGTACGTCAGCCAGCAGTGGCCAGGCTGCAATTGTTTTTGTTCCCTGACATCAGTGATTCCCTTATTCAACTATTTAAAGTTTGTCTTTCTAAACTTTATAAATTGTCCCCCAAGATTTTATACCTCAAAGCCATTAACAAAAACATCTTTACCTAATGTTACCAGCAATTTGTATGCCTAGATTCTTTCTCAGAATGGTGGTTGAGTATTCAATCTGCTCCAGCAGTAATGCTTGGAAAAAGTCAATCACTATTATTTAAGTACCAATAACACTACCCAGTGAAGGGCTAGAAACCCCTGAGAGTTTAACTCATAGATTACGATGGATGTGATGGCCACAAGGGCAATGAGCAGAGCTGTGCTCAATAACAGCATGAGGTCCTCAGGACATGTATGTAGTCCCTGCGGCTCTACCGCTTGAAGGCTCACTCGGACATGGCTTTGCTGACCGCCCAGCCGTTGTTCCATGAGTTCCATGCTGCCTGTTGGTTCCCTTGCATGACCCCTGACAATTAGGCATGACAGCCATCCCAGCTTTAGCTAGTCACTTTTAACTCCGTGTTCCAGTTTTAGCACCTGTAAACTGGGGTCACAGAGCCTGGACTGAATGTGGTTGGGTTACAGATTGAGATCCTGCCTCAGAATTCAAAAGAAAAAGAAATAGTTCTTGCTCCATAGTTTTATTGTGAAAGATAGAGAGTATCGCTATGAAACACACTTGAGTAGATTACAGACCACCGAGAATACAAGGCCAATAAAGAATCCTTTATTTGCTACTGACTGAGAACAGGCTCACACCAGAAAGAACTCCACCTGAATTGAAGCACGGTGGGTTTCTAACATCCAAAACACAATCACATCATGTGAGAGGCAGAGGGTGGGGTGGGATGTCTGAGTGCCTGTCTGAGGAGGTCAGTTTGTTACAACAGTTTGTTTGATGTTGTGAGACAATGGCCCTCCGGAAGCCACATGAGAACGTTTTGCTCGGCAGGATGTGGCGCTGGGGGTGCTGGGGAGCAGTTGGGTGTCGTTAGATAAACTAGGACAAAATGGAGTTACTCTGGGAAGTTCAGGTAAAGATATTAGTATGTGGGCTGTAGAGGTGGCTCAGCTGTTAAAAGCACTTATTCTTGCAGCCAGGTTCACAACCATCTCTAACTCCAGTTCCAGGGAATCAACTTCTGACCTCAAGCACTAGGTGCACACATGGTGTACATACATATAAACAGGCAAAATACTCTAAATAAAATTTAAGAATAAAATGCAGTAAAGCTCTCAGGATGTGCTGAGCACAGAATAAGAACTGAGTAATTGTGCCCTTATATTTCTTCTCATGCCCCAGTTGGCATTAGATCTTAAAGTAATGATAAGTTTTTGCCAGATAACAAGTTTCCCTCTCTGCTTCTATGGGTTAGGAATTTGGGTTTGGTTTGGCTGGGTGCCTTAGTCAAAAAAAAACACTGGAAAGGGGGCTGGAGAGATGGCTCAGTGGTTAAGAGCACTGGCTGCTCTTCCAGAAGTCCTGAGTTCAATTCCCAGCAACCACATGGTGGCTCACAACCATCTGTAATGAGATCTGGTGCCCTCTTCTGGCATGCGGGCATACATGGAGGCAGAATGTTGTATACGTAAGAAATAAATAAATGAAAAACACTGACAAGGGAAGTAGCACTGCAGTGGTTGGAAGGTGTGATTGAAGTTGCCATTTAGATGTTGACTTACTCACTGGCCTGATTGCAAAGGCCTTGGCTCTGTCAGCTGCTATCAGGGGACTCTGATCCCAGTGACTATGAGCTCTTCATGTCCCCCTGCTGTGCTCAAGTCTCCTATGATCTGCATTTAGCTTTCTTCATGGTAAGTAACCCAACAGAGAATCCGAAAAGGATTGAAGCAATGGCTTAGTGATTCAACTGGCTGTTCTAGGAGACCTGGGTTTCTTTCCCAGCACCCACATGGCAGTTACAGCTATCCATAACTCCAATTCTAGGGGGGTTGATGCCTCTTCTGGCCTCTGCAGGTACCAGGCATGCATGTGATACACATATATACATGCAGGCGCTCACCTGTACTCAGAAAATAAGTTCAGAAAGCTCAAATTCTCTTCTGACATTCATACAATCTCTTAATTGTGATCCCCTGTAAGTCAGAATCAAAAAGCAGGTCACATACTTCCAACATATAATGGCACAGGTTATACATTACTGTTCCAAAACATAGGGAAGGGAGCATAGTGAGGAAATATTGGACCAGAAAAGACCGAAAACCTGCTGGGCAAACTCCAAACTGCATCTCCATGTCAAAATGCTCTTCAGATCTCCAGGTCCTTTCAATTTTGTTGACTGCAGTACCCTTCTTCCTCTTGGACTGGTTCCACTCCCTGTTAGCAGCTTTTCTTGGCAAGTATCCCATGGCTCTGGCATCTCCAGTATCCTGGAGTCTCCAACGCAATCCAAGCTTCAACTTCACAGCTTCACAAAACGCCCTCTCTAGGCCTTCATTCAGGGACACCCTTGACACATGCCTGGTCTCAGCGGCTTTCCTTAGACACAGAGGCGAATTCTATAGCCCCTTTCTTCTGTCTTTAACTCTAAAGCCAGACTCATGTGTCTCAAGTTGCCAAGTTCTGCTGGGGCTGGAACATGGCTCATTCAGTTACATCTTCATCGACTTTCTGTTTTTGATAATTTCTTCCATGGCCTGAGTTTGGCTGTCCTGAAATTGGATCTGTAGACCAGAATGGCTTCAAACTCAGAGATCTTCCATCTTATCTCTTCTCGGAGCTGGGATTAAAGGCCTGTGTCACTGCTCTAAGCTTTTCTTTAATTCCTTTTCACAAGTTGGAAACTTAGCTGGGTGGGATCTTGCCCTGAGGTCACCACTCCCTTTATTCCATTTTGTAATCTGTTTATCTCCTTGGCCAAAGAGAATTTCACCACCTCCTCCTCCTCCTCCTCCTCCTCCTCCTCCTTCCCCTCCTCCTCTTCCTTCCTCCGCCTTTGCCTCCACTGCCGCTTTGGAGCCTGACCTGTCCTGGCACCAGTCTGGCCTCAAACTCACAGAGATCCGCCTGCCTCTGCCTCCCAAGTGCTGGGATTAAAGGCGTGCGTGCACCACCACTACCCAGCTCATTCCACTTTCTGATATTGCTTTTCTCAAATATTTTTCCATGCTCAGCCTGCTCCTTCTCATTATAAACCTTTGTAAGAGTGACCAGTAATACCCACACAATAACAATACTAGGCTGTTTCAAGATTTTCTCTGCCATCAGAATTAATCTTAACCTTGTTACTTTTGTCTCGGGCAGATTCTTCAGACAAGCTCAAAAAGCAGGCAAAATCTTCACCAAAATATCACAAGAACTATCTCTAGGCTACATATTAATATGCGTTTCCTTTGAAACCTCTTGAGCCAGGAGGTTCAAATAACTCCTAGCACCACTGTCTCCCATGCTCATACTAGTATGGCCCATTAGCAGCACTTAAAGCATTCCACTGCTTTGCTAACCCAAACTCACTTAGTCCATATTACTCCAAATAGAAACGTGGTCTGGCCTATCACAGCAGTACCGCAGTCCCTGGGACCAATTTCTGTCTGTTAGGATTCCTATTTCTGTGAAGGGACACCATGACCACAGCAACTATTATAAAGGAAAATATTTAATTAGGTGGCTTACAATTCAGAGGTTGAGTCCGTTATCATCATGGGACATGGCTGCATGCAGGCAGTCATGGTGCTGGAGAGGTAGCTGAGAGTTCTTCATCTTGTGCAGGCAACAGGAAGTGGTCTCCCTGGGTGTGACTTGAGCATATATATGTATTAAGTCAGCCTCCACAATGACACACTTTCTCCAACAAGGCCACACCTCCTAATAGTGCCACTCCCTTTGAGGGGCATTTGCTTTCATACCACCATACTGTGAATAAATAAGAAAAGGTTGAATGCTACTTTTTTTTTTTTGAAACAACCTTATTATGTAGCTTAGGTGATCTCAAACTTTGGATTCTCCTGCCTCTACTTCCTCAGTGCTAGGGTAATATAGCATTATAGGCGTATATCACAAGTCCAGCTCCAAGTTATTTTTGTCTTTTTTTAGTTTGTTTTGTTTTGTCTGTAATAGGGTCTCTCTATTAGGTAGCTCTGAAATGTCTTGGAACTCACAGAGATCCCCCTGCCTCTGCCTCCCAAATGCTGGGATTAAAGGTGTGCGCCACACATACACACCTTAGCTTTAGCTTTGTTGTTGTTGGTTTTTTTGTGTGTTTGTTTGTTTTGTTTTTTGTCTGCCCTGGGAGATTATTTCCAGGAGCTTCATAGGATCAGAATCTTTCTTCAGGTACTCCAGATCTTGTGCACAGAGAATTGGCATAAACACCCACACATCCTTCCTTCCCTTCAAATCATTTCTAGCTGTGCTACCTAACACAGTATAAACACTACTGTAATAGTTGTACCATGTACTGTTCTGGGGATGACAGGGGAAAGTCCATACATTTTTAGCACAGACATGTTTTTTCCCTGAATATTTTCAGTCCATGGTTGGTTAAATTTGCAGCTGGTGTCTGGGTTGACGCTGTAGTTGTGTTCATAACTGATGGGATCTGCATGTGTAGAACTCATAAATATGGAGGCCAACTATATATTTAGATTAAGAAACATTCCGTTGCTTATTTTAAAAATGCTCTGTTCTCCCCGCAGCCCCATGTGATAGTCTCTGGTGCTCTAAGCTGACTTGTCTCTTCTTGGCTTGGCTTCTTCATAAGAGATCATGTGAACCAAAGAATCCATGGCTACCTTCCTCCATCTTACTTTAGCTCACAGGGCTTGACTCAGGGATGGTTCCCTAACCTTGGCCAGACACAAATAGGTTCAGCCCTGGTTTTCTGGGGTGGGGGGGGTGCTGGGGATTGAACCCAGGCCTTCTGATGCTCTTAGGCTCTGCCACTGAGCTATCTGCCCAGCCCTTGAGTGCACCTTCCCTTTGTTTTCTGTGTCTGTAGGTGGCCTGGCTCAGGACCTAAAGGCTGCGTCTGCCTGCTTTCTGAAGGCCTGTGAGAAGCCAGGGAAGAAGTCTGTGGAGTCCTGTCACAATGTTGGGCTCCTGGCACACGACGGACAGGTCAATGAGGACGGCCAGCCTGACCTGGGGAAGGCCAGGGACTACTACACTAGAGCCTGTGATGGTGGCTATGCAGCCAGCTGCTTCAACCTCAGTGCCATGTTTCTACAGGGTGCCCCTGGCTTTCCCAAGGACATGGCTCTGGCGTGTAAATATTCAATGAAGGCCTGTGACCTGGGCCACGTCTGGGCCTGCGCCAATGCCAGCCGCATGTATAAACTGGGGGATGGTGTTGATAAGGATGAGGCCAAGGCTGAAATGCTGAAAAATAGGGCCCAGCAGCTCCACAAAGAACAACAGAAAAACGTCCAACCTTTAACGTTTGGGTAATGTGTGGCCCACCCTCCCTTCCAAGCAACAGACAGCTTGACACTGACACCTCTTCTATGAAACCAGATTGAGCCCTTGGAGGTCAGTCAGTGCCATCTGCTTCAGAGTGTCACCTGCTGGGAGTGGCTGGAAGTGTGTGTTTTAGTAAATAATCCTTTGTGTGTATTCTGTGAAGACACCCATATTATGGGGGCCTTAATTTCTAAACTGGACCTCTGAAAAATAGGGGCAAACTGAGGAGCTTTTTGGGGTTGGGGAAACAAAGAGAAGCTGGGAAATTTAGCAGCCACAGGCCTCAAAGAATCAGAAGACCTTGAAAGTTAGAAAGTATCCTAATTTGCGTAACAGAGGTCTTGAGGAGCTAAGAACAGCCACAGTCACGACTGCCACCCTCTGCCTTATGTAACCACGGTGTGGGCTCCTTGCCTTTCCAGTCAGACCTTTCGACAGATTTATAGGGATCAGGAGCTGTGTGCCAAATGAAGGTTGAAGGTGGTTATATTATGCCTGGTGGTTAGGAAACAAAACCTAAGCATCCCCTCCTCTAGACAAGACATTTGCGGTTCAAAATTACCCTCCTCAGCTGTCTCTGCTCCTCATGGAAAGACAGATGACTCCTGAAGCAGCTGCAGCTCGGGATCTGACAGGACACACAAAGCTATCCACTGATCAGAACCTTTTTCTTTTGGGGGTGTGGGCAGAGTGTTTCGAGACAGGGTTTCTCTGTGCAACAGTCCTGGCTATCCCAGTGCTTGCTTTGTAGACCAGGCTAGCCTTGAACTCATAAAGATCCACTTACCTCTGCCTCCCAAGTGCTGGGATTAAAGGCGTGCACCCCCACACCACCACCGTCTGGCTGCTGCTTTTTTGAACAGGCCTTTGTGCTACCTATGCTGGCCTTAAAGCTCCCAGCCCTGCCTCAGCCCACTGTGTCAGGCAGGACTGAACTTGTTAAACTGTCCAGATGAATGAGCTGTTTCAGTTGACTTTTTAATCTGTTGTGCTCTTGTTCTCCAGATCCTGGCAGGATGGAATGTATTCATCATGGTGGCTGTGCAGTTTTCTTTTTTGTCTTTGTGTTTGCATGTGCCTTTGTAATATTTTTTCCTTCTATTGTCTCTACTTGTCACTAGGGGGCGAGCTTATCCTTTTCCTCTGATAGCTGAGCCACTGTATCTATCATTACCCTGGCTTCCCTTCTGGTCTGGCAGCTGGTTACTCTAGAAGGCAAGCTTGCCTTCGACTGTTGTGCACACAGCCAGCTGCCCTCTCAAGTTGACACAGGGGAGGGCCTTTTCCTGAGTGTAGAGAGAGTTTTTTAAAAGACATCAAGTTTGTTTTTAGAATGTCTTGAAAATAGCATTTGTTGTGATTGGCTGCCGTAGACCAACAAGCTTGGGCAAATATCTTAATCATGGGGGAACTACACATGAAAACCACAAACTCTTCTACTGTCCTAGGACCACAGTGTGGAAAGAAGCAGCTGATCCTGCAAGTTGTCCTGTGGCCTCCATGCAGGAATGCACACACAGTGAAAAATAAATGTAATAAGAAATATAAAACAGTAGACAATTGATTTGATTAAAAGATAACTGAAAGCCTTGTGCAGGAAGTACCAGGCTAACCAGGAGTACATAGTAAAACCCTGTCTCAAAAAAAAAAAAAAAGCAGCCATGGCAAATGTGTGTGTGAGATGTCTTCTGCAGCATGGCAGGAGGGGTGCAAACTGCACTGAGCACACTGCTGTGACTCCAGAAGCCAAAACAACAAATGCAGGTAGAATTGTGGAGTGGTAAGGACGGCATCATTCATGAGAACAAAAGATGGCTCAGCCACTTGGGAAGACAGCTTATCAGTATTTAAGAAAACTAAACATACAACGTCTTTTGGCAATCTTGCCTCTTTATATTTCCCCAGGGGAATTAGACATAGGCTCATAAAAAAATCCAGTAGTGCTGTGAGTGGCAATCTTTGTGATTGTCAAAACTTGGAAGCAACAAAGTAGATGAAAGGGTAAGTGATACAACGGAATATCTAGTACTTTAAAAAAATGAGTCACAACAGATGCAGAGGGATATTAATGAATGGAAGGGCCAAATCAGAAAGTTGACATTTGTGATTCCCATTGTATGATACCGGTGTCTTCAAAAAAGTGGTATCGGTAAGTTAGAACCTGGCAGTGTGGCTCAGTGGAAGAGGGCTGAGTTCCTGGGTTCTGTAGGTTCCGGGACTACAGGTAAAGTTGAGGTGGCAAACTGCAGAAATAGCTCAGTGGGTAAGAACACTCACTGCTGCTCCTGCAGGAGACTTGAGATTGGTTCCATCACATGGTGCCTCAGAACCTTTTGACTGCAGCTCCAGGGGATCTCATACCCTCTTCTGGCCCCAGCAGGCACATACATGGTACACAGATATGTAATATATATATATACATATATGTATATGCAAAAGTCCTACCAACCTAAAAATCTAAAAAAAGGAAAAAAGTTCACATGGTAGGATGGTTACAGTTTTTAAGGTCATGAGGCCACTCTGTATGGTACACTGGATGGTGGATACGGGTCTTGAGCCATCTGTCCAAATTGGTAAAATGTGAAATAAGAGTAACCCTAATGTAAGCGAGGACTTTGGGGACCATGCGTTCACAGAGGTTCATCGATTGTAATGGGTCTTCTGCTGAAGGTGTCAGGATGTCTCTGTGTAAGGGCTGATTCTTTGTATAGGAAGTTGCTGCATTGTCTCAATTTTGCTCTGAACCAAAAGCTGTAAGAAAATCTGTTGAAAATAGAATCACACCAGGATACTACCTCACACCCAGTAGGACCACTACTATTAAAATAGATGTCAAGTATAGAGAATCGGAACTATTATGCACTGCTGATGAGAATGTGAAAGTTTAGAAATAAATTGCATTTTGTTTATGAAATTGCTTGAAAAGATTTTTGGCTCTCACCATAGCAAAGAGAAGCCTGGACTTTGCTCTTGTGGATGTGTACAGTTCTGGGCTAGTCAGAGGCAGACCAAGCCTGTGCGTTTAGAGGACCTGACAATAAGAATAGGAAGTTTTAAATTAGCCCTGTGAGGTAGTAATTCCACTCCTGCATACCTATCTGCAGGAACTGAAAGCTGGATCCCCCCCGGGATTTCTCTGTACCCTGTGTTCATTGCAACATAAGCCAAAGGCTAGTGAGTGAAAAAAAACAGGATGCTGTACACAGTGGGATATAAGCAGCATTGGTGATTGCCTGAATCAGTGTCTATGTAAGGGTATCGGATCCCCCAGGACTGGAGTTACAGACAGTTGTGAACCACCATGTGGGTACTGGGAATTGAACCAGGGTCCTCTGGGAGAGCCGTCAGTGCTTCTAACCACTGAACCATCTCTCCAGCCCCCAAATTAACTCTTTTTAAAATTAAGAATTGGGCTGGATGGCAGGAGGCAGGCAGGTTTCATTTGAGTTTGACGTCAGCCTGGTCTACAGAGTGAGTTCCAGGACAGGCTCCAAAGCTACAGAGAAACCCTGTCTCGAAAAACAAAACAAATTCAGAATTGGGACTGGAGAGATGGTTGAGAGCACTTGTTCTTGCAGAGGACCTGGGTTAGGTCCCCAATGCTCACATAGTGCCTTACAACCATCCCTAACTGCAGTTCCAAGAAATCAATCCAGTGCCCTCTTTGACCTCTGAAGGCACCAGGCACACATAGTGTATGCACACATGGTGCATATATGTAGACAGAACATACATATAAAAAATAAATTTTTAAAAAATTAGGAATTTGAGCCAGGTGGTGGTAATACATGTCTTTAATCCCAGCACTCAGGAGGCAGAGGCAGGTGAACGAGGCCAGCCTAGTCTACAGGGTGAGTGACAGTACAGCCGTACAGCCAGGGCTACACAAATCCTGTCTCAAAAAAAATTATATATATATATATAATTTCAATTAAACAATGGCTTTGTGATTTTGAGGAGTTCACTGTTGGGTGTGTACTCTTTTGTATGGAGTAGTTCCTGCCCAGGACCTGAGGCACCTATGTCATTAGGTCACATCCTGAGATAGAGCTGGGAACAATAGAGGTTAGCTGTCAAAATGTTACATATTCAGCCAGATGTGGTGTGGACTTGTAATCCCCGCACTGGGGAGATTCAGGCAAGATGACTGAATTCCAAGCCAGCCTGGGCTGCATAATAAGGCCCTGTCTCAAGAGAGAGAGAGAAAATCCAGTGTGGGTCACATGGATGGTGTGGGGCCTGCGCTAAGGAACGTGAGGCAAGGGAGGGCGGGAAAGAGACAGAGGCAACTGGATAAGCAAAATGTGGAGTCCAGTCAAGCATGAATTTAAAGAGATAAATTTTAACTTGGGCAATTCCAAGGACAGTGGGAGTCATTCATACTGGTTTGACGCTTGTGTGAAGGGGCTGGAACAAGAAACAGCTGTTTGCTGGTTTTTAAGATAAATATATTTAAAAATAAGTTACATTTTTGGTGTGTTTTCTGAAATTTTTTGTAAAGCCAGCACGGCAGAAAAAGCGCCTGGACGTTGTGTCTTGCAAATGTGCGCCATTCTGGATTAGTGAGACAGACTAAACAGTTTAGGGCACAAAGAGTGAGAAAAATAAATAATTGTTTTAGGGGCTGAGACGACTCCGTGGGTAAGGGTGCTTGCCACCTAAACCTGACAATTGACCTTCAGTCCTCAGCACCTCCATAAACATGGTGAAGGAAACCAACCTCCTCTCTCCCTGTGTGTGTGTAGCATGCAGGCGCCCCACATACTAATACTGACAGTGATGATAAAAACCTACATTTTTAGAAAGCTTTGGCTGCCAAGCTGTTTTTGTAGCATGACTCTTCCCCTTTGAAGTCCACCTCATGGTTTGTGGTGGTTGTAGGAACCCAGATACCAGTTTTTAGGTCCAAAGGGCATATACTGATTTCTACTCTTTGTTCTGCATTTAATGACTCTCTGACCTCAGACAAGTTACCCAACCTTCTGTGTTCAGGTAGAGATAAGAAAGCCCTCTAATAGGTCCTTGGAAGGATTAAATAATAGCCTTTATCATGGAATGACAGACTTTAAAAGCAGCCTCCACAGTTAGAGCATTGTTTCTTGCCACGAGGCATTGTTAGCTTCTGTGGGAGTCTAGCTTTTAAAACAGGCTGTCATCATTTTACTATCGGAGGAGCAAGGGAGGAGGCTTTCCAGGGGGGTTTTGATGGCACAGAGCAGCTGCAAGAGGTGGGCCTGGGGCAGGGGACTTGGGGCCTCACGGTCCTCTCCTCTCTCTCTTGCCTGAACACAGCCCTGAGAACTGCACCTGCTGGGGGCTCCGAGGGGAAACTATTCCCAGCTGTTTCCCCTTCACAGGCCTGAGGAGTGCCGATTGTATTACAGTTTATGGACCAGGCCTCCCTACTGTTTTAAGTGTGGAAGACAATCCCTTGCCCAACATATGTCTCCCCACCCCCATGCCAATTCCTGCCGCTGTATTTAGCTCCATCTTGTTCCTTCCTTGGGCTTCTCCATCAGGGAGCTGCCTGTAGTCCCCACACTATCACCCACAACAAAAGATGGTCGGCACACACGTTAACTGTGGGGGTGGGGGTGTTCATTAACTGCTGATAATCAGTGCATAATGTGTACATGCATCACATTGTACACCTTGAGTATATACATTTTTCATTTGTCAGTTATTATGAATGAAATGAGAAAACAATAACAAAAATACCCAGGTTGCCTATGCTGGATTCTTTCCTGGAACCCCTTTCTCTTTCATCTCCTAGGCTGGAAGGCTGTACGTTCCTCCAGTGGGGTCGCCCCTGAGTCGGCTCCCTCACGTAACTTCCATCCATCACAGCACGGGTGACACGTGCCGAGCGAGCTCTCTGTATTTATGGTTTCTGCTCCTCACAAGACTGAGTTCTTGGGGAGCAGGGCTTTGGTCCATTCTAATTCTACCCTGAGTCCTGAGGGAGGCTGGGCCCATCCTAGGCCTTCAGTGGCTACTTGCTGAGATGACAGCTTCCCCCCACCAAGACAAATTAGACCATAAGGCTCCCTCTGGTTCACAGGGCTGTAAACGAGGTTCCCCACCCCCACCCCAAGTCTGCTGCAACTGACTTGGCTCAAGCTTACACTAGATGAGGTCAGTTCTGCTTTCACTGGGCTCTGAGCTTAACAACAACAACAAAAAACAATAATAATAATAATAATAATTTTGAAATAATGAACGGACAGGACCCAGAATTGCCACTCTAACATCTTAAAGCATGTGTTTGGTCATTTAATGCCAGCAGACCAATATTAATATCCTCATGGCCAAAGACTCCTAAGTAGGCCACATGTTCTTGAAATACTAAGAATAATTGAGGGAGAACTGGATGCAGGTGATGGACATGAGTTATGAAAGATAATATAAAGCTGATTGCTTTTCTAGTTATAATTCTGTCATGGCTTTTATTTTTGCTGATAGATAAATGCATAAAATACATTCAACACCAAAAATGTAAAATTTAATGTGAAGCTCATCAGCGCCGTTCTATTTTTAATTTTTCTACTTTTTCATTTTTTACTTTCTCCGAGACAGGGTTGCTCTGTAGCTTTGGGGCCTGTCCTGGAACTAGCTCTTGTAGACCAGGCTGGCTTCGAACTCACAGAGATCCGCCTGCCTCTGCCTCCCGAGTGCTGGGATTAAAGGCGTGTGCCACCACCGCCCATCAGCGCCATTCTAAATGCCAGTCTCACTGCACAGAAATTCACTGAATTAGATAGATTTTGATTCTGTCTGGAGCATGGATTATACCTGACTCATGTCATCCATGTGTACTGAAGGGAAGGGACAGAAAAGGAAACTCTGAAGACAACTCCTATCTTCCAGCAAGTTCCCCGAGTATTTGAAAGGGCAGCATTGGAGAAATCCTTGGTCACAGGGATAGATTCAGGCAGGAAGACTGCTGAGAGCTTGAGGCCAACCTGACCTACACAGTTTAGTTCCAGCCTGGGGTACACAGAGAGGAAAAACAAACAGATAACCCCTGTTGTCTCTTCTGAGTCTGTTTACCACCCCTGAAGTAGAGATGGTATCTATCCATTTTCAAGGCTAACGTCAAGGTTAAAGGAGTAAATGAGGTGCCTGGCTCAACGCCTGCCACTTCCTAATTCTCCTGGAAGTGGAACTAGGCTTGCTTTTGACCCGTGCAGAGAGCAGAAGTGAGTATAGAAACCGAGTAGAAGGAAGAGCATTCTACTTGGCAGAATGGGAAACCTTGGTGAACTAACGTGAACTTCCGGTCCCGGGCATGTGCAAGCCAAGCTGGGTGCTGGAAGGTCAGGGCTGACACAGAGGTAATGATTCTAGGAAAAGTTTAGTAGGAGTTAGTGTGGAAAATCTGAAACCCAGAGGCCAAAGGAGTCCCTCATATCTGCATTAGTAATGAAATAGCGGAGGGGGCTAACTTTGTAAGAAAAGGGCTTGGTTTAGTGCACAGTTCTGGAAGGTCAAGAATTTAAGTGTCATAGAAGAGACTCTATGGTAAGGGCAGCCTTAGCTGTGTCATCTCAGGGAGAGAGCAAAATGTTTGGGGTGTGTGTAGGAACAAGCAGGAGACTGATCTCAGGCTCACAGCAAAGGGGATGGGAAGGGCCAGGCTTGCTGCCTTCATAATAATCCCCTTCTCTTCTTTTAAAAAAGTGCTTATTCATTTCCTTATTCCTCTCTCTCTCTCTCTCTGTGTGTGTGTGTGTGTGTGTGTGTGATATGTGTGTGTGTGGTGTGTGTGGTGTGTGTGTGTGGTGTGGTGTGTGTGTGGTGTGGTGTGTGTGTGGTGTGTGTGGGGTGTGTGTGGGTGTGGGTGTGTGTGTGGTGTGTGTGTGTGTGGTGTGGGGTGTGTGTGTGTGTGTGTGTGTGTGTGCGCCACGGTGCTCACGTGGAGGCCAGGGGACTATGTGGAGCTGGTCCTTTCACCCTTTACGTGGTTCCCAGAACAGAACTGAGGTTGTCAGGCTTATGTAGCTCATGCTGAACTGGCTCAGTGGCTGAATCTCTTTTTTCACTATTTTGTTTTTGTTTTTACATAGGGTTTTTCCAAATAGCCCAAATTATTTATTAGTTATGTTTCTTTTGTTTTGTTTATTGAGACAGGGTTTCTCTCTGTAGCCTTAGCTGTCCTAGAACTCACTCTGTAGACCAGGTTGGCCTCCAACTCACAGAGATCCAATTGCTTCTGCGTCCCGAGTGCTGGGATTAAATGCATGTGCCACCACCTCCCAGCTTGCATTTCTATTGCTATGATAAAACACCCTTTATAAGGCAACTTGAAAAAGAAAGAATATAATTGGGCCTAGGGTCTCTAAGGGCTAGAATACAAGATGGCGGGCAGCGTGAACAGCTGCGAGCACACATCTCTTCAGCAGGATGCAGAGAGCACAATGAGAGAGGGAAGCTTTTACAGTCCCAGATCAGAGCCAGGTGCTGGTGGCACACCCAGCACTCAGGAGGCAGAGGCAAGTAGAGCTCTGTGAGTTCGAGGCCAGCCTGGTCTACAGAGCGAGTTCCAGGATGGTCAGGGTTGTTACACCGGGAAACCCTGCCTCGAAAAACAAAAAACAAACAAACAAAAGTAATAAAATAAAACAAAATAAATAATCCCAAGTCAGTCCCAGTGACACCTCCTCCAACAGGGCCATACCTCCTAATCCTTCCCAAACAGCCTAGCGGGGACCAAGTTTCAGATATATAAGCCTATTGGGACAGTTTCATTCAAACAATCACAGCGGGTATCACATCTTACTATACTGCCAAGGCTAGCCTTGAATTAGTGAAATTCCTGTGGCACTAGGATCACACACCACCAGCTACGTAATAACATTCTTACAAACTATCAGCTGGGCCAGGCGGTGGTGGTCCATGCCTTTGATCCAACAGATCTCTGAGTTGACACCAGCCTGGTCTACAGAGTGAGTTCCAGAACAGTCAGGGCTACACAGAGAAAACCCTGTCTGGGAGGGGGAGGCAGAAAGAAAGAGAGAGAGAGAAAAACAGACAGAGAAAGGAAAGAGAGACAGAGAAAGGAGAGAGAGAGAATTGCTAAAGGGGAGTGAGGCCAGAAGGCTGATTCCCAGGTAAAGCACCTGCTGGACAAACATCCTCAGAACCCACACAAAGCCAGGTAGGTGCGATGGCCCTCCCACAGTTCCAGAGCTTGTGTGGTGGAGATGGGATCCCAGAACTGGCAAACTAGGTAGACTGGCCCACATCAGCAAACTCTGGGTACAAGTGAGAGACCATGCCCCAATAAATAAGGTAGAGAGCGATCAAAGAGAGGACACCCTGCTATCAAACTCTGGGTTTTACTTGCACACACATGTAAACATGAAGGCACATACATGTACAGCCCACACACATATACACATGTAACAAATAAAAGAGCTAGCAAGCTTCACTAGACTCATCCCCCCCACCCACCGTGATCTAAAGTTCTCCCTTAAGGTCCTTCCCTCAGAGCACCTCTCAACAGCACCACTCTGGGAACTAGGTTTTTAACATGTGAAGGAACACTGTTGCAGCCCAGCATAGCCACAGTCATTCGCAGCACTGAGGCTGGACGCTGGGGACACAGAGGCACCCGCAGCATCTGTCCTTTAGGAGCTCGTGGTCTCAGTCGTGACCACCGTTTGAGCACAAACTATCCTTGTCCTCTTCGCAACCCTCCAAGGAAACTTTCACTCTCGCCATTTTTCAGACAGAGAAACTGAGGCTCAGCCAAAGCAGCTGCTAGGAACACAGGCAGACCCTGAGAGTGTGGCAGCTGGGATTAGGATCTAGTCCTGCCTCCATCTTTCCGTTCAGATGTTGGAAACCAAACAGCCACACATCATCTCTGAGCGTGGCCTCGATGCTGGGCTAAGGTCAGCTGCGCAGGGTGGGGGTGGGGTCTCCACAGCACACTCTGTGTGCTCCTGAGGTCAGATACTGCTCACCTGATCAGCAAGCTGCCAGAGCCAGCCTTCCCTGAGGGAACCTGAAACCAGCTGGGTTTCTTCACTCCAGGAATAGAGGCTGACACCACTCCTCAGCCACTGATCAGGTTCCCTGAGGCCCTAGCAGGCTCCAGACATCAGTGGCCGCAAGCTGTGATGCCCGCATCCCCCAGTGACAAGGTTTCTTTGTGCTGCAGCTCTGGCTGACCTGGAACTCTTCTGAAGAACCGGCTGGTCTCAAACTCCAAGCTCCTCCTGCCTCTGGCTCCTGAACAAGTTGTGGTTGTGAAGTCACTGTGGGGTCGATGAGAATGGTGATATTGTCTTCTGCCTGCAGGGAGCTCCTGCAAGAGAGCTCCTGTGAGGAAGATTGGGCAACTGGAGCCCATTTTGCAGATGAGATTGGGGCTCAGATATAGTTTGCCCTAAGTCATAGTATGTGGCCGGCCTGGAGTTGAGCCTAAACTGCCCCTGCCAGTGACTCTGATTCTGTGAGAAGGAAAGAGTACTCCTAGGACCTCAGAAGGGGGTCCTGGGCATAGCAGACAAATGCCCAGGTTTCTGAGTTGGTACCCCAACAGAATGCTGCCAAGGATTCTATAAGGAGCAGGTTGTAGCTGGGTGAGGTATCACATAGTTGTAATCCTGGCACTTAGGAAGCAAAGGCTGGAGGATTGCTGCAGGTCCAAGGCCTACAGAGTGAGTTCAAGGCCAGCTGGGGCTATAAATTCAAGCCCGGTTTCAAAACAACAACATAAAGAGAAAGACCATATTGAAGAGCAAGTTGAGGCCCAGCGCAGCTGTGTGCAGGCTTTACGTGAGAAGCCAGAGACCAGCTGGCCTTTAGCTTTCTCCAAGCCTGACAGTTCCTTTGTTCTGCAATTTCTAGACTCAGCCTCCAGTGGGCACGCGGTGGGATGGGCTGCGGGTGGGACGAGAGGAGCAAAGGGTGAAGGATTCCCTCACGGCCTGCATGTTTGCAAAGGGTGGAGTTTGGATTAATGCTCCTGGTCACTGTTTAGTTTGGGCTAGATTCTAATGTTCCTCAACCTTTGTGTTGAATGACTCTTTCACATGGGATCTCTTAATACCATCAGAAAATGCAGATATGGCTGGGCGGTGGTGGTGCACGCCTTTAATCCCAGCACTTGGAAGGCAGAGGCAGGCGGATCTCTGTGAGTTCGAGCCCAGCCTGGTCTACAAGAGCTAGTTCCAGGACAGGCTCCAAAGCTACAGAGAAACCCTGTCTCGAAAAACCAAAAAAAAAAAAAAAAAAAAAAGAAAAGAAAAAGGAAAAAAAATGCAGATATGTACGTTACAACTCATAATAGTAACAAAATTAGTTATGAAGCCATAGTGAAAATAAGTTCACGGTTGGGTGTCACCAAATATGAGGAACTGAATTAAAGGGCTGCAGTGTCAGGAAGGCTGAGAACCACTGTCCTAGAGGGTCTTTGGTCTTCTTTCTCTCTCTGCCCTCAGAGCTTCAGAAAAGACATGGCACATGCCCTACTGTGGCTGGCAGTCACTGCAAAATCCCTGCTTCTCACCCTGCTTGATGGACACAGGAACTAGTTAAAAGGCGGAAGCTGTCCCAGTCTCCTGTCACCTGGCAATCAGAGACAACTGATTGTAAGCTCCTACAACAGGCTACTCACAAACACGTGAGCTGAGCGCCCTCCCCGTCCTCTTAGAAACCTAGCCAGGGGTCCCCGCTTACTTGCGTGGGCCTGAAAGCTCTTCAGAGTCCCATGTTGTCTTTCTGTGACGTTGAGAACTTTCCCAATAAATCTCTTACCCACGAAGACAGTCCAGCTCAGAAGTCTGAGACCTTTCAGTCCCTGTCTTGAAAGTCTTAAGGACGATTTTGATAACGAGGCCCTACGTGGTGCTTGACCGTGGTTGTCACTTGACACACGTGGGAAACCTCAGTTGAAGAATTGCCTCTGTCAGGTTGTCCTGTGGCATGTCTGTGGATTTCTTGATTGCTCACTGATGGAGGAGGGCCCAGCCTACTGTTGGGGGTACCGTCTGTAGGTAAGTAGGCCTGTGCTAGCTAGGAAAGGTAGCCGAATAAGCTAGAAGACACATCCAGTAAGCAGAGCTCCTCTGTGGCTCTGCATCAGCTCCTGCCGGAGCTCCTGCCCTGGCGTCACTCAATGATGGACTGTGATATGGAGGTGTAAGCCAAACAAACCCTCTTCTCCTCCGGGTTGCTTTAGGTCATGGTGTTTATTAAGGCAGCAGAAACCACACCAGAACACTTAGATTTTTATTTTATACTGGACCCTGCAAATTCTGTAGTTCATTTATGTGGCTGTTGGGCTCTGGGCTGGGAGACAGCTGCTCCGGACCCACGGTGGCTCTGGGATTTGTCAGAGGCTTGTCAATCCCACGATCCCATCATTTAGGCTAATGGCTGAGTCACCAGCAGACAGGAAGGAAGCTAGCCGAAGCCCCACCAGGCAGGTCTGGCTGTTACCACAAATCTCTTCAAGCCTGCACAGATGCAAGGGAGGAGTCTGGCTGGGGAGATTCTGGGGATCAAACTGGAAACTGCCATGACTTGGGGGACTTCAGCTTGGTGTCAGAAGGAGATGGTAGCCAAAATGTAATCATAACATGCAAAATATACCCCCCAAAAGCTGTTAAAATGCAACTGTGATGCAGGCAAGTAATAGAGACAGCGCTTCCTGTGTGCAAATAACTACTTCGTGGAGACACAGGCAACAGCAGGTCAGTGAAGAACGGTCTCCACAGGACACTCAAGCCTGTATCCACCTGCGTGACCTGGGCCAGTTACTTGGCTTCTCTGAACTTCCATTTTATCACCTGGAAAGTGAGGAGAAAAATATCCCCTCCCCTGGGTTAGTGTGAGGATTAAGTTTACATACATAAAGCATGCTGACATAAACGAAGTACCGTGTAGAGAGAGTCATCTAATCCTCAGGATAATTCTACAGTGTAGGCATGTTGCAGCATTCCCATTTAACAGATGGGCAAACTAAGTCTTGGGAGAGGTTAAGTGGCTTGTTGGTCACAGCGCTCTTAAGTGGAGGAGCAGAAGGTTGGGCCCTAAAAGCTAGGTCACACTTTATGGCCATTATTTCTAGGATTTCGACCAAAGTCGGTGTCTAACCTTTGTTTTCTAAGTTCTAGGGAATAAGTGTCAGGTATATTCCACTCCAAGCCTTCTGAATCAGTCCCTCTAGCTCCTCCTCTGCAGGCCTCTCTGGCCTGTGAACTCACCTCTCACATCTGGGCAGCATTACACGGTGTCGCGTTTTCACTTTCAGTGGCTCATCGGTTTGTGGCCGACTTTCTGGCACACAGACAGATCCCAACTAGTCAGGGCTGCCTGCCCCCAGGGACCCTCGGGCCACAGGGGAGGGAGGCTGTGCAGTCTAAACACCAGGAAATTAGGGTTGTTGCTGTCTGGGTGTATTTGGAGTCAGTCAACAAGCGTGGTAAAAGTGGCAAGGCCACATGGGCCCCACTCCTACTTAACACATTCCACAGTCAGTCTCCCCACTCTGGAAGCCTCTAAAGGCTTGCTCAAGGGCCACACTATAGAGTCATGTTCAGTGTGCAAGATGCACACACATGAAGGGACTTACGAGCTACCTAGTCACTGGGACAGTGGACAGCCGGCTTTCCTCTCTTTGACCCGCTAACCACAGGCTGATACTGGGTATAAACTATATGCTTAGAACAAAATCTATTTTCTATTTCTCTATCTATTTGCTCTAGGTGCGGTTGCGGTCTATTATAAGTACAGAGGGCTAGGCCCTCTGTCTCTGCCAAAGGTCTGCTGCCAAATTCCCAACAGGGATGCTATGCAGAACTGCATGGACAATACAGGAGGTGGACTGAGGCTGTAACTCGGTTGGTAGCGTGGTTGTTAAGTACAAAGAACACCTTGCATTCCACCCTCAGCACCACACACAGTGGCAAATGTCTATCATCCAAGCGCTGAAGGGTGGAGGCAAGAGGGTCAGGAGCTCAAGGCTAGCCTGGCCTACATAAAACCCTGTTTCAAAACTGTAAACAGACCAAAAAACCTGAAGACGCAAAACAAACCACCTGTATTTAAGCTCATTTGGAGCATACGCTTTATCAGCTGCTGCTGGGAAACCAAACCCAGCTCAGGTGGCCGCTCAGACACAGCCACAGTCCACAGTTCGATTCTTTTTAATTCTCATACAACAATTTTGTGAGATACGTACAGTTTTTGTTTAGCTTATAGAAGCTATCAAAAGACTAGACAGTGGTGGTGCATGGCTATAATCGCAGCACATGGGAGGCAGAGGCAGGTGGATCTCTGAGTTCGAGGTCAGCCTGGTCTACAAAGTGAGTTCCAGGACAGCCAGAGTTGCTACACAGAGAAACCCTATCTCGAAAAACAAGCAAACAAAACACTAGAGAGAGACAGAAATAGAAAATAGAATTTGTACTAAGCATATAGTTTATACTCAGTATCAGCCCATAGTTAGCGGGTCAAAGAGAGGAAAGCCGGCTGTCCACTGTCCCAGTGACTAGGTAGCTCGTAAGTTCATGTGTGTGCATCTTGCACACTGAACATGACTCTATAGTGTGGCCCTTCAGCAAGCAGCTCAGCATTTTCATCAGTTCTCACACCAAGGGACTGGTAGCTATTCCATCGACGGGAGAAAAGCTGTGTATATCCAGCAACAGCGATCAGTATGCTACCTCATGGCTGTGTATGTCCAGCAATAGCGAGCAGCGTGCTACCTCATGGCTGTGTATGTCCAGCAATAGCGAGCAGCATGCTACCTCATGGCTGTGTATGTCCAGCAATAGCGAGCAGCGTGCTACCTCATGGCTGTGTATGTCCAGCAACAGCGAGCAGTATGTTACCTCATGGCTGTGTATATCCAGCAACAGCGAGCAGTATGTTACCTCATGGCTGTGTATGTCCAGCAACAGCGAGCAGCGTGTTACCTCATGGCTGTGTATGTCCAGCAACAGCGAGCAGTATGTTACCCCATGGCTGTGTATGTCCAGCAACAGTGGTGTGTTACATCATGGCTGAGAAGTGAGAGATTTTACATGCATCATTTTGAGCTCAATACCAGCATTTGGGAGGTGGAAGCAGAAAGGTCAGGAGCTTAAGGAATTTGAGGCTAGCCTAGGCTACATAAAACATTGTCTCCAAAAACAAAAACCAAACAAATATAAAAGCAGAAAAAAATGATTTTAATTATTCAAAACTTTCTAGACTTTATCTTAGAGGGAGTAGTTTTTTTGTTGTTGTTGTTTTTGGTTTTTTTTTCGAGACAGGGTTTCTCTGTAGCTTTGGAGCCTGTCCTGGAAGTAGCTCTTGTAGACGAGGCTGGCCTCGAACTCACAGAGATCTGCCTGCCTCTGCCTCCCGAGTGCTGGGATTAAAGGCATGTGCCACCACCGCCTGGCTAGAGGGAGTAGCTTTGTTGTTGTTGCTGTTGTTATTTTTTTTCCTACTGGGGATGGAATGAAAAATCATGGATATGTTTAAACATGTTCTCTTCCTATTGAGCTATCCTCCCAGCTTACATAAGTTTAAAAAAAACTTTGTCAGGGGTGTGTGTGTGTGTGTGTGTGTGTGTGCTGAAGAGATGGCTCATCAGTTGAATGCACTGGCTCCACTTCCAGAGGACCTGGGATCAATTCCCATCACTTACACTGCAGCTCACAACCATTTGTAACTCCAATTCCAGGGTATTCAAAGCCCTCTTCTGGCCTCCTCCATGGGTATCAGACATGCAAGCTGTGGACAGACATATATTCAGGCAAAAATGCCTGAACACATAAAAATAAAAATATTTTTAAAAAGCCATTTAATGCTACAGCATGCTTGTGGAGGTCAAAGGACAGCTTGTGGGATTCAGTTCTCTCCTTCCACCATGTGGGTCCTGGAGATGAGACTCAGGTGACCAGGGTTGGCAGCAAGCACCTTTACCTGATAAAACCATCTCACCAGCCCATACACAGCTCTACCTGAACTGTCACTCAAAAATGAGACCAGCACTCTCAGCTTGCCTACAATGTGGGCTGCATTAAAACCAAGAGCATTCCAGGCAAGAGAGGAGACAGGGGTCACCCTGCCACAGAGGGAAGGCACCTGTCCTTTGTTATCCCTAAGGAGGCTTTCAGAAGGGAATCTCATCCATCTACCGTACCAGGACTGGCTGTGCATCTTCGAGGAGTAAGTGGTTTGTTTTTATCCCATGAATGCCGTGACCTCTATGAGCGATGTTTCCCTTTTTCTCTTGGCTGCCAGAGTCTTCAGGGCTAAACAGATGACACAAACTTAGCTGTGTAGGTCGCAGTGGTCTGGGCTGGTATCATTCCGGGCTCCATTTTGTTCCTACCTTGTTTTTCTCCAGTCTCCTCTTGACCTGTCTCAAACTTTTCCGTGATTTATTTTAAATGTCCTCTGGATCAAGGCAGGGTAAAATAAAATAGCTCTTAATTTAGAGTCTGTGGACTCTGCCAAGAATCGTTGAATATATGGAGTGATATACAAAATTTACATGTATATTTTTCCCCAGGGAGAAGGATCATACATTTTATCCATTTGAACATTTTCTTCAAGGAGGTTTACATTCTGAAAAATATTAAAGTTATCGGTATAAGGAATGAAAAGAAGAATACATACTTGTAATGAAGGAAGATTAAGTTGCAGTGCTGGTTGGTGGTGTGGGTGTAGGTTAGCGCGTCAGAATGTTAGCATGTTCTGGAATTGACATCCCTAAACTCCTTCCTCCAGATGTGTTGCCACCCTCCATGCCTAGTGACATCTCAGGTATTCAGTGTGAGGCCTCAGCACGCCTAGGTCAATGCCCCATAAGAGCTCCTTAAAGAAGCAGCTGGTGGAACTGAGGTTCTTGCTCGGTTAGGAGTGCTTGCCTAGCATGCACAGAGCCCTGGCTTCCACCCCAGCACCCCACAAAGCTGGTGTGGTGGCCCACGACTGTAATCCCCGCACTTGGGAGACTAGGCAGGAAGATCACAAGGTCTGTCTACATCGTGAATTTAAGACTGGCCTGGCACACATGTGACTCAAAAGAGGAAGAGGAAGGGATGGAGGCAGCACCCTCTTCCTGCTGGAACCACTCACCAGTGGCGCCTGCCTGCTTACCTTTCACCTTCTGACTCTTCCACTGCCCTGGGGAAAGCTTCAGGTGACAGCTCGGTGGTGGGCTTTGTCTACTTAGGTGAGTTCAGTATCTTCACAGCGTACATGCTAACCCTGTGACAGCTCTCGGGTTACCTCTCATTGAATGCACATGGAACACTCAGGGTTGGGGACAGCTTCTATACAACTCAGGGCCCTTGACTTTTGTAGGAAGCAGGGCAGTTAGCCAGAGTTATTTGGGGATGATGAGTGATTCACGGCCAGAGAAACCTGGTCTGAAGCCAACCCCTGGAGCTGGTAGGATGGAGCCTGAGGTCAGGGGGAGCAGAGAGTGGAGGAGCTAAAATGAGGGCTGGCTTCCTGGGTACTTCTCCTTTCCTCTCTTTTCAGGCAGCTACCATCTGTGCCCAGGAGTTAACACATTGGAATGGAGAAGACAAACACACAGGTCCTAACAGCCAGAATGGCCAGAGTCACAACACAGAAGCTGTGGGGCTTCTGGGAGACCAGAGGAGGATCCCACCTGGTGTGAGAATCACCGACATTTCCTGGAGGAGCAATGTCTGAGCTGACTCTGGAAGGGTTGGGGACAGTGCAAAAGTACATGGAAATAACCAGGTGCGGAGGTGCGGGCCTCAGGGCAAGGTGCTAACAGTCACAGAATGTCCAGTTCTTGGGCTCTGTATGTTTGGTCTACTTGAGTCTAATTAGCTTCAGGCTTCTTTCCCCAGCTATTCCAATAACCCCACAGGTTTAAGCCTATGGCAATCAATTCCAACCAGGGGAGGGTAATTGACTCTTAATGTGTGCAGACATCATTTGATTTGGAGAGAACAGAGTTCTCCGGAGGTGCAAACCTATTCCCTCCCAGCCACTCTGCTGCCCTGTCTTCTCCTGTGAACTCACACCTCCACTAGCTCCTGTCCCAACATCTGGGTAGGCAATTTACTCCCCATTGTCCGTCTTAGTCACTTTTGACTTTAACAGGAACTCCATGCTGGTGAGGTGAACACTTCCGAACTGAGAGGCAAGAGAATTTCATTTAAACCTGAGCTCTTGTGTGTGGACTTCAATCGGTGGTGCCGCGTCAGGCAGTGCGCTTCTCACCTTCCTCAGGAACTCAGCCTTCCTGGCAACGACAAGGATGACAGGGTGCGAACACAGCCCAGACCTCTTCCTGCCTGGATGCTCTGTCCACGGAGACGCCTGCCTGGTCTCTTTTCAGCCCGCTGCTCCAAGAGGCCGTACGCCAGAATGGACTCTGGAAACAAGAGCTCTGGGTAGGATTCTGGCTCTGATGCACCCTGTGAATTTGCCGCAGCCACAAAAAAATCTCGGAACTCTAGTCTGAAAGCCTAGAAGGCTCCAGTGAGCAAAAAGCAGCGCGGTGGTGAAGGCACGTGCTGGTGAAGGCACATGCTGGTGATGGTGGCAGCTATGGTTCTCTGTACAGAAATCGTCTTGGATCAAACACAACTATGACTGTGACCAAGGGGAGAAACCATCTCCAGAGTCCCAGGAACTGTAGATAAGCCTTTGAAAACCTCCTCCAAGCAAACACTCCGAGTGAGAACTATTACCAAGGGGAAGAACATCAGCTTTTACCCATTTCGTAGCTCATGGGGCTCCTCAATTTCTGTAAGGCTGGGTGACAGCAAATAAATCTTTCAGGGCCTCAGTCTGTCTGTAAAATGGACTGTCATCTGCTTTAAGATCATTGACTGCTAGGGAGACAGACGGCTCTGGGTCATCCCACATCCAAATTCTTTTCCTGACTCTATCCTCTGACCCTGCGTGGGCCTGCATTTGGCCAAGTTCACTCACTGTCTGAACTTTGAGTCTGGTGGGAACTAAGCAGAAGGGTGAGGACAGTCAGAGGTTACTTCAGGAGGCTGTAGTGGCCAAGAGCCCAACAAGCCGGTGGTGACCGGCAGTGGCACAGGCATGGGGCTGACAACAGACATCTCTGTGGTACACTGTATTCAGACATCTTCCTTCTTTCACTCTTCTCTTTTGGTCTTGTTTCTGTTTTTCAGACAAATTTTATGTAGCCCAGGCTGGCCTCAAACTCCACTCGTAGCCAAAGATGACCTTGAACTCCCAATCCTCCTACCTTCTACCTCCACCTACCAAGCGATGACTTAGACGTCACTTTCTACCACAATACACTGTTGTTTAACACTGTAGAGTTAAGCTCTTTGCTCATAACTTTCAAAACAACCTTGAGTCTAGGGGGCAGGAAGGTCCCCTGTATTAGTTGGGGTTTTCTAAGGGAACAGAACTGAAAGAATGAATAGGAATATCCATAAATAGAAATAACAGTTGTCTCATATCTGAGAGGTTGGTTGTTGTTCAATCCTGGAGGCTGGGTTCCTCAGCAGTCTCATCTGAAAACCTGGTAGTTTCCTGGAGAGCTGCTGGACCCTCGTCCATGATGGAGACCTGGAAACATTGGTTCTGATACCAGCAAATGATTCAGCAGCAGCCTCAACAGTGTAAACCAACCTGGAGGCAAGAGGGAAAGCCAACAAAACAATAGGCACATAATCTTCCCTTTGCCACGCCCTTTTTATTCAAGATGCCACATTTGGGGTGGGTCTTCCCATGGCAAGGAAGGCAATCGGGACAGTTCTTCCGATTCTAATGTGTGGCAAGCTGACATTAAAACCAAGCATTACACTTTTGCACCCAGAAGAGGCACTGGCTCCGCGAAACTCTGTAAGCAGTGTGAACTGGGACCCACGTACCTCAGTAGCTCCTGGCTGGCACTCTGGTGGTGTAAACACATGAACAGTAACATGTCCTGCTGTGTTTCATTTTGTGGAGCAGTCCTATCAGAACACATACCTGGATACCTGTTGTGGAACACAGTCCTACAAGCATCATGGGAAGCCGTTTCGAACATAGTATATGGCGCTGGCTGGTGCTCCTTCATAGGAGGAGGTGGGGAGGGTCGTGAGACCCCCCCCCCTGAGTTTCTAGCTGCTCCTACACACACTCAACTCCAACTGTTTGTAATTCTGCTCCAGCTGCCTGTGGGCTCCCAACGTGCAATAGCGCAATAACATATAGAGTGTGGAAGATTAACTGGATGCCTTGCTGGGCGGAGACATTTAGGTGTGGTGATTGTGTTGGGGTCTCCCAGGCCTCTGGAAGTAAGCCCAATAAACTCATTACTTCAATGAGCTGGGCCATTCCTTTGCTGCCTATCTAAGATGAGTCAACTTTGTTTATGTCTCCCCAGGAGGAGTTCACACAACAAAGCTTTAGTCAAACCCTGGGGTGAGTCAGCAGCTTTTTCCTGTGAGGGTATCAGGAAGAGAACACCAAGTACCAGACAGAACCTGCAGAGACAGGAATGCTCCTGCAGCGCTGCTCTGGCCAGGAGTGTAGCTATAGGATCAGGAGCTCAAGATGGGCAAGGAAGGGACGGGTAGGTTCCCAGGCTCCCACCCTGAGTGAGTGAGGGTTTATTCCCAGAAGCATTGGCAAAGTGGTTTAATTGGAATTAATGGAAGAAAACTGTGCCGTGAATATTGATAGCGTAGAAAATGAGGCCCCGAAGGAGGTTGGCTGGGAGAAGGGGGACAAACTGGGCACAGGGATTAGGCTGTAGCTTCATGGGTGAGCCCAGGTGGTGGACAGTAGAGACACCTGCTTGTCCTCCATGGCCTAGGCCAGTCCTTCCAGCCTTAGTCCTCACCCTGCACTGACCTCTAGACGTAGACTGCCCAGACGGATAGAACAAGAAAGTTGGAGCCACAGGATTAGAATCTGGCTCAGGATGCCAGGCTCATGGACTTTCAGTATTACCTATGTTAGTAACAGACTATTTCAGAGTCGACCTGACGAGAGGTGGGGGAGGTGTAATGGATTAAATAAAAAATGCTGCAGATCCTGAGTGGCTGCAGCGGGCAGCGGGCCATGAGACCACGCCACAGGTCCCCCGAGGGGGCAGGCAGCGGGAGCCCCAGAGCAGCCAGTCCCAGGCAGGGACGGCACACGAGACCACGCAGCAGGTCTCCAAAGGTGGCTGGTCCCGTGCAACGGGCAAGAGACATAGATAGGCACGCCATGCAGAGTGAAGCTGGACATTTACTTAGTGGGTTATGGAAGGGAGGAGGGAGAAGAAGGAGAGAAGAGCACAGAGAGAAAGAGAGAGGGAGAGAAGGGGGAAGGGGAGAATGGAGAGAGGAAGAAGCTACCTCTTCAAGAGGGAGACAGGGAGATGGAAAAGGAAGAGACTCAGACTGCAAGCAGGAAGGAAGATCTGCCTGCCTCAGCTGACGGGGAGGTGGGCGTGGCTTGTCTCTTAAAGAGACAGGACAGACCATTACAGGAGGGACTGAGGAAGAAAACCCAGGGCATCTCTATTAGTCTTATTTTATATGTGTATGTGTACCACGTGTATGGAAAAGCCCAAGGAGGACAGAAGCACCTTCAGATCCTCTGGCCTTGGAGTTACAGGTGTTAGTGAGCCACTATGTGGCTCTGCATGGACTGTAAGCACTTAGCATCTGAGCTATCTCTCTATCTCCTAATATTCATTTAATAACAATAAATGACATGTGACTAGCACATCAAAAGGTCTATAGCCCTTTCACATCTGTATGGTTATCATATAAGAATGACACCTTTAAATTAACTTGCGGAAGACAAAGAACGGGTTGATGGGATTGGAAAACAGCCTTGTAGGACAGTCTATTTTCCATATGTCAAGGTGTTCTTGTCTTCTGGAGTTATAGTTTAACTACTTGGTACCTTGTATCTAAATGCTGTGTGCTGTGTAAATTTGGCATGGTCATACATGGTTTTTCTTAATGCACTCTGGCATTTCACAAGGCTCAAAAATATCATTGTTGCTAAAGCATAATCAGGGCTGGTACTTTCTGAGATGGCTTTTTGGCAGGTCTTTATCATCCAGCACTATTTTCAGTTCACAAAGGACTTGAAACAGAGAATCCAAGAATAGATTTAAAGTCACTAATGTAAGGATTGAACTTCATGTCATTAGTCTTTTAAGTCAGAACATGTTGTGATTTTCTTATAAGACAAAAATTGAACTACCAAGGTACCAAAGATAGGGAGGAAGAAAAAGGAGAGAGAGAAGGAGGAAGGGAGGGAGGGAGGGAGGGAGGGAGAGAGAGACAGACAGACAGAGAGATACAAGCCTTGGAGGCCCAGTGAGCTGCACACTGAAGGCGGGAGTATGCATGACGGAGGGTGTCCGAGCTTGAGACTGGCGGCAGGCGGAGCCAGGAGCAAATCGCTTAATGTCTGGGTCTCAGCTTTCACTGATACCGAATGCGGATAATAAATCTTGCCTAGGGAAAGTTCTGGATATTATCAACCCTACGGGGAATCTGCAGCCAAGAGAGATGGCGAGGGGGGAGGGGTGCGGAAACGCAGGAAGCTGCGAGGGGCTTGTGGTCTCCATGGAAACGCACCAGGAGAGAGGCTGGGTGAAGGAACCCGGAGTGAAGCCGGGAAAATGGTTTCACAAAGGGAGCTTCGCGGCCTGGAAAAAAAGGCACTTGGAGATGGAGCCCTTGCTGCATCACGCGGTGATCTTGCCCTGAACTGGAGAAGGACAAACTCCTATATCGCTTTTCGTACTATAATGTCACCTTCTATTTAATTTACCAGTTTGTCCCAATAAGTTAAGAGATGTCTGCAGGACAGGAATTAAGATGATTTTATTTATTTGTTTACAGAACTCAGGGCAAAAGATTCGAATGTGTGTTGGTTGTTGTGGTAAGGGGTGGAGGAGGGGCTAGGAATGGTCCATCTTTGCTTTTAAAAAGTCTTTTTTAAAAAAATTAATTTTATGTGTATGAGTGTTTGCCTACTTATATGTACTCCTTATGTGGATCTAATTCCTATGAAGGGGGTCAGAGCCCCTGGATCTGTAATTACAAATGGTTATGAGTCACTGTGTGGGCGCTGGCAGCTGAGCCCGGGTCCTCTGGGACAGCAGTCAGTGCTCTTAAAAGCTGAGCCGTCTAGTCTCAACTTCCATCCTGGATGGTCCCATATCTCTAAAATTTGAAGTCAAAGCTAGATGTGATGGTTCACGCCTGTAATCCCTAACACTTGGTACGCACCAACAGGAGGGTGTTCATCCTGAGGCTAGCCTGGGCTACTCAGAAAGACCCTGTCTCACCAACAAAGAAACAAAGACACTTTGCTCTGGGACCTTCAAATATTGTCAGGTTCCACCAAGGCCAAACTCAACCAGACCTTCCTTCACAAAGGGCACTGGATTATTTCTTATCTAGAATCTGTACTCTAAGGGCCCTCACCCCACACACATTTACCTGATAGCTCTGACTTCTTTTTGGGGTCTCCCCTGGTTAAACTTACTCTGCATCCTAGTGAGCCCCCTATGGACAGGGTTCCTTCCATAGGCTCACAGCACCAGCTTGATCAACACCCCCAGTGGCCCATCCCCTGGGGTGACATCTGTGAGGTGTGGCCAGGTGTGCCACGAGCCACTCATTGGGTGTGCCCTGCATGAACTGTCCACGTGGCTCTCCTGGACACTTGCTTACGGCTTGGTTTCAGTTGCCCCCAGCACAAAGCGGACAGTGTTAAGTGGCCTCCTCGAAGACAAGCAGCTCTCTGGGGCCTGAGTCACTTTTGTGTGCAGGTAAAGCCTCTGCCACACTGTTCTGCAGGCTTCTGACCTAACCCTGACACCCCAGAGCAGGAATTCAATAGCACCCCCCACACACACACACACAAAGTAGAAATCCTTACAGATTGATGTGTCAGGCCAGGTTCTCCCATAAACTGCTGGTGTATGTCTCCCCATTGCTGTCAAGCTAAAGTTCCCAACCTCTCAATAGGGCAGGGCCTTTAAGACCTGCTTCTAAGTACATCGTCATCACTTGCCGTCCCTCACCTTGTTACCCAGAGAGAACTAGCAATCGCCAGTTCACTGTCCTCATCTGTGGCTCTTTCTTGCCATATTCCCCTTGCCTTGTACACTGTTCAACTTGCACCACAAAACTACTGTCGCATGCCAATATACTTGGGACTTGGTTCAGATACCATTTCCTTCCCGAAGTCCCTGGCCAGGTTAGCCATCTCCTGCAGACACCTATCATATGCTTATCTAGCAAGCTGCTATGGCCTCTTTCTAAAAAAGATTTATTTAATGTGTGTGGTTGTTTGGCCTGAATGTTTATCTGTGTGGATGTGGTGCTGGAAGAGGGCATTGGATCCCCTGGGCCTGGGGTTATACACAGTTGTGAGCCAGCACGTGGGTGCTGGGAAGCTGTGTCCTCTAAAAGAGCAACCAGTGTTTTTATCGTTTGTTTTTCAAGACAGGGTTTCTCTGTAGCTTTGGAGCCTGTCCTGGAACTCTCTCTGTAGACCAGGCTGGTCTCAAACTCACAGAGATCCGCCTGCCTCCGCCTCCCGAGTGCTGGGATTAAAGGTGTTTGCCACCACTGCCAGGCTCTACCAGCTTCTTGAAGACAGACTGTGGACCTCACCGAGCCTGGCGAAGAACAGAGAGAGGTGAATGTTTGTGCAGAGGCTAGACCACTACCTAGCAGGATGTCTTAAAGGGGAGTGGAAGATTCTAGTATTCCTAAATTCCAACGTTCAACATTCTCTAAATTTTGGCTGAAGATGAAGACTACAGCTCCCCTTCACAGGCTAGCCACTCCCGCCCTGTGTCCTCTGAGTGTTTCTTTTCAGGGAGTCACACGTACATGTTCTGAACATCACCCGGAAAGCAATTTACAAGATATAATTGCTGGTCGATGTGAGCCTGGCAGCCACAGTGAGCTCAGAGTATTTGTGTTTGTGCGTCAGCTCACAAGCCTTCAGCCCTGCTCTGCGTCCTGCGGGTGGGGGCGGGGATTCTGTCTCCTAAGGTGGATTGTTAGGTTGTAAAACAGGACTTTGACCAGCCAACCCCAGTGAAAATCTGCTCAGGGTGAGCGAATTCAAACCCAAAAAGCTGAACTCGGGTGCGGATGGGAGTTTTATGTAGTCTGTGATATATAGGCGGCAGCTCATTCTGTTCCACCCGTGTCCACCCCATAGACACGGGGTCCCGGGGAGCAGATCCTACCAGATTCCTGGGCTCTGCTCTGTGTGGGGTCTCTGACCTCTGTGACCAGAGTCCACAAAGCTTGTCTTTGTTCTTCAGGGCCACTTGTGCTGTGAGGGAGGTCCCAGGGTAGCAGCCGCCGGAGCAGCGGCGGCAGCAGCAGCAGCTGGAATTTGTTAAACATGCAAATCTAGGGGACTCGCTTCAGCCCTACAGACTGAGGCTAGGGTGAGGCGTGAGGACCAGCAAACTGTGTTTTGTTTATGTGCTCTCACACCGGGTCTGGGTACAGGCCTGTAATTGCAGCTACTCAGGAAGTCAAAGCAGGAGGGTCACAAATTCAAGGCTTGCCTGGAAAATAGAGTCCCTGGCTCAAAATAAGAGCACAAGAAAAGTTGGAGGTGTAGGGTGTGTGCGGCTCTGGGTTCGCCCCTCAACACCAAAACCAAATCCAAAGCCAGAGCTGACTCTGATGCAACCAGAAACTCGAGAACTGTTGCGTCAGACTGATGAGGAGACCCTCCCTCCACCTTCTTGCATTCTTTGGATTTGCAACTGTCTCTCCCTCTTTGTAAACAGCCAGACAGGCATCAGCAGATTGTTGCACTGTAGAAAACATTTAGAAGAAAAAAACAAAGTATTCACTAATGGGGTTATCAGGACAGAAAATCTGTCCTGCAAATAATGTCATAACCCAGAGTCAGTGGCTAAACAGCAACTGTCCCCCACGCTCTACATCCACACACACACACACACACACACACACACACACACACACACACACACACACACACACACACACCACACTACACCCTGTGGGGAGTCCTCTTTAATAACTTGCAGTCCCTTGGCTACGCTGGGCTTTTCTCAGTGATTTTGAACAGGCTGTACTCTGTCCATATCGTCTTCTGAATCTGCCTGACCTGATGAGTCAGCTTAGACATCTTTGCTCCCTCCTGTAGCATGGGGACCACCAGAGACCAATTGTCTTTTTTGGGGTGTCTACCTCAGATATCATCTGAGCCCCAAAACAGCAGGAATGCCCTTTGTTTTTAACAATTGTACAGGTCCTGGCTTGGTAAAGACATCACCGAGTACATGTTTAGTGGACAAAGGTGTTGAGAATACTGCACCCCTCAGGGGACGGGGTGGGGGAGGGGTGGGGAGAAAAACCCAGTCTTGAGTGCTTCCCACTTCATCCTGTGTGTTTTGTTGACTGACTAGGAACCTGTGCACAGACGTCTAAGAACAACCATCTCACTGTTGCCAAACTCAGCACAGGGTCATTGCCATAGTGGAATGTCAAGAGGAGCTTTCAGTGGCTACAGGGTCTCTCCGGTTTGCCTGGCAATCCCAGGCAAAGCGAAAGCCACTGCCAAGTCCGGAGTGCAGTCAGGAGAGGGGTGGCAGTGAGCTTCTGCCTTGCAGCTTCCGGCTTGCTCATTCCTCTGCTATCTAGCTAGCAATAAAAGCAAAATGTTAGAGGCAAATGAATAATAATAATGGTTAATGTAAGGCACTTCCCCCTTTTCCAACATTTAGTATTTCCTGAAGTAAATATCTCTTCCCCTCTGGCTGAGGAACAAGCTATTACTATTCTATTTGCTTATGAGAGAAACTGAGGCACAGGTTACCTTGCAAGTGGCAGAATCAGGACTGTAACCAGCGATTTGACTCCATCATCACTGTTTGTTTCTTGGTTTGCTTGTTTGTTTTTTGAGACAAGTTTTCTCTGTGTAGCCCTGGTTGTCTTGGAACTCACTCTGTAGACCAGGCTGGCCTCGAACTCACAGAGATCCACCTCTGTCTCCCAAGTGCTGGGATTAAAGGTGTGCACCACCACCCAGCCTATCATCACTGTTTATAATGACTGTGTTACACTGAAGCATATTCATTTGGAATTTTATTTATATTATACATATATGTATATATTTTTAAAGGTTATTTGTGTTTTTGTATATGTATGTAAGGAGCCTGAGGAGGCTTAAAGAGGGTGTCAGATCCTCTGGAGCAGCAGGAACAGGCTGCTTATGGATGTGGTTACTAGAAGTGGAACTCAGGTCCTTGAAAAAAGTAGGAAGTACTCAGAACTGCTAAGCTATTTCTCCAGGTTTACTTTGTTGTTGTTTCTTACATACATAGCTCTGGCTGTCCTGGAACTCATTGTGTAGATCAAGCTGGCCTCAAACTCACAGAGATCCACCTGCCTCTGCCTCCCAAGTGCTAGTCAGAGCCATTAGACTTATTCATTTTATTTTATGTGTATTTTGTCTGCATGTATGTGCGTATACCACATGTATGCTTGATGTCTACAGAGGTTAGAAGAGGGCATCAGATCTTCTGGAATTGGAGTTAGAGGGTTGTAAGTTACCATTTAGGTGCTAGGACTCAAGGCCAGGTCTTCATTCCAGGTTGAAAAGCAACAATGCTCTTAACCACACCATCTCTCCAGCCCCTATTGTATGAATGTATGTGGTATGTATGTATGTATTGAGACAGGGTTTCACTATGTGGTTCTGGCTAGACTGGATCTTGCTATACAGACCAAGCTGGCCTTGAACTAGAGATCTGCCTACCTCTCTATTTTTACTTTTAGTAATGTGTTTATGTGTATGTGTGTGTGTGTGTGCATGTGCACGCATGCCTCTGTGTGCACATGAGTGCAGTGCCAAAAGAGGCCGAAAGAGGGTGTCGTATCTAAGGAGCTAGAGTTACAGACAATTGTGAGTTGCCTTATGTTGGTGCTGGGAAAGAAACACAGTTTCTTTGCAAGATTGATGTGGAATGTTAAAATCTTGAATGTGGTAGTTTGCCAAAACATTTAATTCCAGAATAGAAGCAGACAGATCTCTGTGAGTTTGAGGCCAGCCTGGTCTACATAGCAAGTTCCAGGAGAGTCCTCAGGTGTCATTCTTCAGTGCCATCCCTCTTGGTTTTTGTTTTTTTATTTTTAATTTAATTTATTTATTTAAGTTTTTCGAGACAGGTTTTCTCTGTGTAACAGTCCTACCTGTCCTGGAACTCACTCTGTAGACCAGACTGGCATCAGACTCACAAAGATTCACCTGCCTCTGCCTCCCAAGTGCTGGGATTAAAGGTGTGTGTGATTTGTTTCTTATTTTTTAAGACAATAATAATAATTGTAAAGGTTTTTGTTGTTGTTGTTTTGTTTTTTCCATATGCTTGTGCGCTGCACATGAAAGCCAGAAGAAGGTGTTGACTTCCCTGAAGCTGGAGTTACAGAAGACTGTAGATGGAAGTTTCTGTCCTTCCTGGTCGTGCAGTTGTTCAGTCCCAAAGAAACACACAGAGGCTTATATTAATTATAAACTGTTAGTCCTATTAGCTCAGGTTTATTATTAACTAGCTCTTTTTTAATGTATGACAATATTTATTTATCTATCTATCTATCTATTTATTTATTTATTTATTTCCATGTGTAGTATGAGGGGCCTGGTTGGTTTCTGTCCTCCCATCAGGTCCCACAGTCATTAGGTCCCAGAGAAAATCATAAGAGGTCTCCAGAAGATTATAAACTGATTGGCCCATTAGCTCAGGCCTCCCATTAGCTCTTGTAGCTTATATTAACCCATTATTCTTATCTATGTTAGCCACATGGCTCAGTACCTTTCTCAGTGGGGCAGGTCACATCCTGCTTCTTTGGTGGTCCAAGTAGGAGTGCCAAGAGAGCTTCCTGCTTCCCAGAATTCTCCTATTCTCCTTGCTCCATCTCTACTTCCTGTCTGGTTGTCCCACCTATACATCCTGGCTAATGGCCAATCAGCATTTATTTAAATCATGATTGACAGAATACAGACAATTCTCCTGCACCATCCATGATATTTATTGAGCTCTACATTTTTCTCTGCTCCCCTCCCTGCCTCTCCCCTGCTCTCTAACCCTCCCCCAAGGTCCCCATGCTCCCAATTTATTCAGGAGATCTTGTCTTTTTATACTTTCTACTTCCCATGTAGATTAGATCTATGTAAGTCTCTCTTAGTGTCCATATTGTTGTCTAAGTTCTCTGGGATTGTGGTTTGTAGGCTGGTTTTCTTTGCTTTATGTTTAAAAACCACCTATGAGTGAGTGCATGTGATAATTGTCTTTCTGTGTCTGGGTTACCTCACTCAAAATAATGCTTTCTAGTTCCATCCATTTTCCTGCAAAATTCAAGATGTTGTTATTTTTTTCTGCTGTGTAGTACTCCATTGCATAAATGTACCACATTTTTTTTTAACTATTCTTCGATCGAGGGGCATTTAGATTGTTTCCAGTTTCTGGCTATGACAAACAAAGCTGCTATGAACATAGTTGAGCACATGTCCTTGTGGCACGATTGAGCATCCTTTTGATATATACCCAAAAGAGGTATTACTGGGTCTTGAGGAAGGTTGTTTCCTAATTTTCTGAGAAATCGCCACACTGACATCCAAAGGGGTTGTACTGTCAAAGCCACTTGGGTTGAGTGGCTCCGTCCACCCTGTGGGGCCTGTATTGGCTGAAATAGTCATTCTTTTCCTCACTCATTTACTTTAAAAATTATAGTGTGTGTGTATGTGCATGTGTGTGCTTGCACACTGGCCATCGTGCAAGTGTGGCGGTCGGTCAGAGGACAATTTGGAGGAATCTGATCTCTCCTTTTACCATGTGGGTTCCAGCGACCAAACTCAGACCATCAGGCTTGGCTGTAAGTCCCTTTGCTTGCTGAGCCATTTCGCCAGCCCTCACTCACTCATTCTTTCATCTGCCTGAGCAACTCTGAGGGTGGCACCCTGCACCATACTCCCTCCCATTCTGTGAGCTCATCAGTAGCTCACTCCAGGCAGGTGGGGTGATGGACAGGTAGATTTGTCCCTTTAAGTGTGGCTCTCCATCTCAGGGACTTTTATGTACACCTCCTCTGGGGCAGAGGAATCACATGAAGGTCAGGACTTCTCAGAAGGGCTCTCTGAGTCTCCACAGACTCAAGTTCCTGGATTGTGTGGTATTGCCACTGCCCTGCTCCCCATCAATGACTCACATCCAATTTCTGTTGGTCTTAAGTTGGTCAGGCCAAGCAAGACAGCTGGGTCCATTACAAGACCTGGGTGCTTCTGCTGGGAAAAGCTCTCATTTAATCTTCTAGACTTCAGCCGGACGGTGGTGGCTCCCACCTTTAGTCCCAGACTTGGGAGGCAGATCTCTGTGAGTTTGAGGCCAGCCTGGTCTAAAAGAGCTAGTTCTAGGACAGGCCCCAAAGCTACAGAGAAACCCTGTCTTAAAAAACAAAAACAAAACAAAAAAAATCTTCTAGACTCCAATGTCTCTTTAGCCATTCCCACCCTTCATCCTTCACCGGATGAAGATTCTTCTGCTCTTCGACTGGACCTTGGGAGCTCAATCCATTTGCTCTGGTGTGAATGTGGGTCTCTGTCTCTATCTCCATCCATCGGACGAAATTTCTATGGATGTGATCAAGATATTCATCAGTGTGACTATGGGACAATGATAGTTCCGGCACCCTCTCCTCTGCTGCCCAAGGACCTAGCTGGGGACATCCCTTGTGGACACCTGGGATCTCCTCTAGAGCCAAGTATCTTGCCAGTCCTAAAATGACTCCAATAATGTAGATATCTTATTCCCTTCTCCAACATCCACCTTTCCTC
>PVIU01005846.1:0-67500 GCA_004026605.1 Ondatra zibethicus
TCAATGTTCATAAGTGAGATTGGTCTAAAATTCTCTTTCTTGGTTGCATCCCTGTGTGGTTTTGGTATCAGGGTAATTGTAGCTTCATAAAATGAGTTTGGTAATGACCCTTCAGTTTCTATTATGTGAAACACCTTAAGGAGTATAGGTATTAGCTCTTCTTGGAAGTTCTGGTAGAATTCTGCATTAAAACCATCTGTTCCTGGGCTTTTTTTGGTTGGGCAGAAATAGGTAGATCCTGGAATCACACTGGCTATCTAGCATAGCTAAAATGACAAGCTCTAACTTCTAAGTTCACAGACAGACTTTGTCTCAAGGGAATAATATGGAAAATGGTAAAATAATACACCTGTCATATTTATTTGTCTCCCTCATGGGCACATACAGGTATGTGTACTGGCACATATATATTCAGTCACCACACACACACACACACACACACACACACACACACACACACAGAGAGAGAGAGAGAGAGAGAGAGAGAGAGAGAGAGAGAGAATATACTTCTAGGATGGACAAGCAGCAAACTGGAGGAACAAAGAAAGAGTTCATTAGCTCCAACAGTGAAGCTGTACAAACAGGTTGTGTCAAATAGCTTGGAGTTTTGGAGTGCCTAGCAAAGGCTTTTTCATGCATGCTCTATTACATATAGCTCCACATACAACTTTTTGTGCCATGTCACTAGCATCTTAAGTGAGCACTCTGGAGGTATGCCTTGTGGTATTGGCCACCTTCAGATACTCTGGAGTGCCTCTGCGCCTACAGCAACCTTAGCCTTATGGCCATAGTGGGTAAGGGCAAGGGGAGTTTCCAACCTTTCTCTCTGCCAACTTGGTTTCCTTCATATGCTAATTTTGTAAGGGTTTCCAGGCTCTCCTGTCCTCATTCTCTGCCCCACTCTTTGGCCTCGTTATGACGCTTGCAGAGGTCTCATTCACCTCAGTTTTTCAGATGAGGACGTAGAGACTCCCATAAGCCACAAATGAGCAAACAATGCTTCAAATCTAAGGCACCTAACTCACCAGTGACTGTGCTTCTCTGCCATGCCCTGACCTCCTGATTGGTGAGGTCTTTGAGACCATTGGGAAGCTCTTCCAGTTTAGTATTTGTCTCCCATCCAAGTTAAGGTACCAAATCAGTTCTCCAGAAACTGGAATGCACCTAGAGAATTGCCTGAAAATTTTGTTAAATGCATGTTCTGCTGCTGTCGGTCCAGGGAGGACCCTGAAATTGCATTTCTAACAAACTTTCCCGAGATGCCAATGCTCTGGTCCAAGCCTCCCTGGCTAGTCATTCCCTCACCTGAAATGTACTGAGTTCACCAAGTATCTTCTGTGCTGGGAATGCAGCGGTGGACAAGGAGCTTAATTTCTCCTTCCTGCAGTTTACAGCACAGTGGAAAGATAGAAGTGGGAAATGAAATGGTGGAAACTCACATACATGCTGGGAAGGATGGGGCAGACAGCGTCAGGATAGGGTCGGGAATCTGATCAAAATCTGCTCCCCGACAACACTGACCTATCACACAAATGAAACTGGGCACTTCTAATGGCAGGACTGAAGCAAGTTGGCAGCAATCCATTGAAATGGAATGGCCCACCAGCTGTGTACAAAATACAAAGTAAGAGATAAAGTCTACTGCCTCTGCCCCCAAATACTATAGGTGGAGAAGGTAAAGATGGCTCAGTAGTTAAGAGCATAACCCTAGGTAGTTCCCAGCACTCACATCAGATGGCTAACAACCACCTCTGTCTCCAGGATTGAAAGCCCCTAGCCTCCAAGGGCACCTGTACTTGTGTTCATATACTTTCACATAACACACACACACACACACACACACACACACACACACACACACACACGTATAATTGAAAATATATAAAAATATTTTTAAAATGCTGTGAGAGAGGACGTTAGTAAGGCTATGGGGAAAATGAGAGCGGCTACAAGTCAAAAAGAGTTGAAGGTGGCTAGTGAACACCTCGGGAAGGTGTATCAGCTTGCCTGCTCACCTTATTCCATGCTTGACTTTTCCTAAGAGTAACAAAATTATTGGGGGATGGAGAGATGGCCTGGCCGTTTAAGAGGATGTTCAACCACCTGAAACTCCAGCTCCAGGAGTTAACTCTCTGCTAGCTTCTGTGGGACCCTTCACTCATGTACTCATACCCATACACGGACACACATAATATAAAACATAAAAAAATCAAATATGAAAATGGAGGGAACAGAATGTCTGTCTTCAAAGAACATACAAGGCATTTGGCTCGTTTCTAAATCAGAGATGCTTAACCTGGAATTTAGGTGATCAGAGAACTTGGAAGGAACTTCAAATTTTACATCTGCCTCCCTTAAACACAATGTTGCATTTCCTTCCATTAGGAACCTTGGCAATGAACCACAGTCATGATTAGCTGAACCAGTTCCTTGGTCACCAACATAACCACAGATATTTTCATGTTCTGCAAAAAGCTGTCAGAGGTTTGTGGAAATATCACAACCTTAACCCTGCAACTAGGTCTTATTGGGGATTAGTGGGTTATTTTAGAGCATACACTTTTTACCCTGCCCCAAGTCATCTTTTCACAACTGCAGGCCCTTTGCAAATGTATATGTCGTTGTGTATGTTTTCAACCCTGAATGTGCAGAGGTTATAATTCACCAGGCTGCCGTCCCAGCAGGGTCCAAAGCAGGGCAAGGTTAGGCATGCAAATCATAACTCCTAAACTCTCATCTGGGTTTCAAGAGACATAGACTGATACACAATTCTTTCACCTGGCCCCATGCCCCCATGCACTCCATGAGAGACAGGGGCTTTCCTGCCTGAAGTGACAGAAAATCACCTGTCCCTTCCCACTTCACAAATGCACATCTTTTCAGTGCTCAGGCCCAAATGTCCTTTCCCTTGAAGTCTTCAGACTGGGGGAGGGCAGAAGAGGCAATCATTTGGAAGCATGCAGACTCTTGGAGCTAAGTTCTGACTCTAGTGTACAAGAGAAGTCGTGGAATGGGTTAAGAAATGTTGGGCAGTCGACCAAATAAAATGGAACATTCTGCTCTGCCTGTCCTTTCTGGATCATGTGGGCTTTATCTACGGGAATCTCTGCCTGTAGTGGAAAGTCTTGAAGGACAGTTATGGAGTCATGGGATGCTGACAGAAGAGCTGGGACTGGGGCAGGTGGGGTGCTGGCAGGAGATAGGTGAGGAGAAACGTATATGAGCAGAATTTTTGCTGGCTTGGAGATTTCTTCAAACAGGTTGCTAGGACAGCAGTTTCCATTGTGCCCCCCCCCCACCAAGTTGGTAGGCAATGGAAGCAAGCACAAGGTCAAGGTCAGAGCTGTAGATTTGCACATTATTGGGGGATTGAGAACTTCCAATTTCCTGAAGCTCCCAAACTGTTCGCTTGGGGTCTTCTTGAGGCTCTTTTGGTGCCCAAGTGATTTTATAACCAGAATTTCTAGGTAAAACTCTGATGTCTACCTATAGTCCAAAAGTCTCGAGGCCATGTTTTCTTGCAGGGTTTAAGAGACAGCCTTGTGACTGAGGGACACCTGTTAACATGGCCTAAAGTGCCCAATTCACTTCCTCTTGCCTCTCAGTGAGGACTAAAATTACAGCTTCTGCACTGGCCTCACCCTTCTGAGCCTGTAACCAGACACCATGGGACAGCCAAGATTGTTCCAGCCCACAGCAGAGAAAGAAAGCCTGGGCAGGCAGTGTGTTGGGGAGGGAAGAGGACACTCAGGGACATGCCATTTCATGAGAAACTAGGGACGCAGAGACCGTGAGAACGAGAAGGCAGTTCTCCAATCATGGCATCAATCCAGTACCCAGGAACCAGGAGGTAGATCAGTGTAGCCAGAAAATAATAAACATGTGAAGAAAAAAACTGCCCTGGAGGGCTGGAGCCCTAAATTAGAATCCTTCCTCCCAAGGCCCGGAGGCAGAATTATAAAGAAAGTAAGGGGGGAAAACCCAACTTGGTAATTTCTGAGTTGGCTCCTCCTATAATGACTAAGCATTCATACTGGAGCAAGGCCCAGGACTTTAGGCTGGTTCAATCACTTCTCAGCTGTGTGACTCTGACAATTCTCTTAACCTCTCTGAGTCTCAGTGTGTACACACATAATAAATAAATGGAGAGTGCAGGGCTGAGTCTACCTAGGTTTTTAGGGAAATGACACATCTGGTTTGTGTGATGCCGAGGATCAAACCCAGGACCTCATGTATGCTAGGCAAGCACTCTACAAACTGAGCTATTTGCCAGGCCTAGACTTCATTTTACAGGTAAGAAAACTGAGGCAAAAAAAAATCAGTGAACTTGCACAGGGATATTCAGGATGCTGCAGAGCAAGAATTCCCACTCAGCCCATCTGATCCCATTGCTTTTTCTCCAGAACACTCTGTTTCTATTCTTCAGATAGCAAGACATATGCTGAATGGCTTTGGAACTTGGAAGTTGGCAAGATGCTGGACCAAATGTCTCATTTGAGTCAAATCTTAGGGCTTGGCCTTCTTGGGCTCCTACCGCTTCAAGGAGAAGAACATGCTTTAGAGGGGTCACTGACCCATACAGAGCAGACTAGATGTAACCCCAAAGATGGGAACCAAGTCCAGCCTAGATTAGCTGGCATGAACATCTAAGGCTTAAAGCATAGATTGCGCTGGCCTGCAAAACTCAAAGCACAATAGTGGATGCATCCCACTGAGTTTGGGAGTATTTGTTACGAAGCAATGCCTAACTGGCAGTTATTTGCTATCGATAAGCTGTAGTTTTTATGCTCCAGGGATTGATGTTTAATTTTAAAATATTCTTCATATGGTTTCAGACAAATTTCATTATTAAACAAAGAAGACGGGTTGTCACTTCATGCCATTTTAAGCACGTGTTCATCTATTCCATAGTCTTCACTTACTGAGCACCCACTAGATGCAATCTCCACACTAGGTACTGGGAACAACATGTTTTTCCGAAGCATCTGTGTTTAATTCCTGCAGTGAACTCATTCTGCTGCCCAATGAGCTGATTCTTAAAGGGTTGAGTCATGCCCTGTGATGCATTAATCCTGGCCAGAGAAGGAAGGTTTGCGTGCCATGATCACCACCAGAATCCACCAAAGTCTTTAGGTAGGCATGTGTCTGTGCAGCAGGAACATTGTCAGTGTCCAGGATCCTTTCATGCCCACAGAAGCTTCTGCATTGCCACTGTGTTCGAAATCCATACTGCTGCCATCCTATTCCTGGCTACAACTCAACGCTCACCTAGAACTGAAAAGGTAGGTATCCTCTCCTGGCAAAAGCAGTACTGCTCTTTAGCAGAGGACTCCTTTTCTGGGGCCCTGGAAAACTGAAAAGCAGTCTATTTGGAAACCTCTTTGGTACTTGAGGCTGTTTAGAACTTGTCAGGAACGGGGATCAATGGCCAAGCTACTATTTTATCAATTTTATCATCTCTTCTATGTGGGTCATGTAAGAGTCTATTATCTAACCTTGACCAACCAGTGAAAGTCCAGGGCACCAAATTTTAGCACTGGAGCGCATCTCAGAAGCCCTTTTACCTCCACTGCCCTCCCCGACCTCAAACTCAGCTCTAAAAACAATGAAAGGATTTAATCTGAAGATTATTTCATTTAGTCACCACTGTAAGCTCTGAAATAATGGATCTCAAGTAGAGAATTTGCCCAATTCCCTAGAAGGCATTTCTTTTCTTTTATACGCACAGTGGTGGCATAAAAACACTGGCAAGGGTTTATTTCTTTTTAGAGTTCAGCTGATTTCCGAAAGTGTGAACTGTGTGTCCCCTGAAGTTTGAATGAAAGCACATAGGGCTGGCTGCTATATCTGGGTCTCTACGGATCTACCACTACAGAGCTGTCTCAAACTTTGAGTTGTTAATAAATCTCAACTTTTACTTTCTGCTGTGCTTCTTATTCAGCAGCTACTGATATATGTGGTGTGAGATAGTCTCACAGTTACAGCTAAATGCAGGCAGGAAATGGGGAAAGCATCTCACACAACTGATGTACTTACTGTTGTGGACCACTTTCTACCAAACACAACAGCCATTACCATCTTAATCCCAAGAACTGAGAACACCAACAAAAGACCCTTAAGATCAGGCTTATAGCCATTTCCTTATAGAAGGGGGGGGGTCAACACCTAGGGGTTAGCCACGCCTTCCTGTGTCTCCTTCCAGCTGTGTATAATTCTATGCAGCTCCACATGGTTTCAGAGGGAGCTAGACTAGTATAGCAAGGATGGGAGTTTATCTAAATGGGGTCCATCTATGTCACTATGGGGAGGTTATCATCTATGCTGGGGTAAAAGGTTTGTTTGATGTGCCTGTTTAGAAGTCACTCTTACTCCTGTTACTGTAAAGTAACCCCAATAATTGCATTGGTTTGTCAAGCTAGACTTTGGTGGAATTGTTACTTTGGTCTGTTGGTGGTACCTGACTGGGACAAGTAGACAATTGTTTAGGTCTTCACAGGAAAGTTCATACAGTACACTCTAATCATCATCTCCTTCTCCTCCTCCTCCTTCCTTTTAATTTCTATTTGATTTGTTATTATTAGTGTGTGTGTGTGTGTGTGTGTGTGTGTGTGTGTGTGTGTGTTATGCATGATGCATATGTCTTGCATGGGAAGAGATCAGAGGACAACTTTAAGGAGTTAGGACTCTCCTTCCAGAGTGGGTTCCTCGGGATTCAAGCACAGATCCCAGAGCTTTTGTGGTAAGCACTTTTATCCACTAAGCCATCTGGCCAATCCTCCTCACCTCTTCCTCCCGCTCACTCTTTATGACATTGTTTAGCTTCTGTCTTAATGGTGTCCAATGCTTTGACATCTTGAAATCCTGTATACGCTTCCCAGGGCTAGCTAATTCCTAGAGATAGCAAACTGGTCCAGCAGCATGCCTTCCATAAGCCATGAACCAGTCCAGAATCCATACCACAAGCACCTTCTTTATGGAGCCTTTACATTCCAGCCTACTCTCACCTCCATAGCCCTTACCACCAAGAGCCAGATACTAAACTGAGGACATCACTATGCTATGCCCCAGATGAGGCAGAAACTATACATTAGCCAGTCTACCCCACCAGGAAACCACAAAGTTCTTATCTCCAATATCCCCCTTTCCTTTTCATCATCCTGGTGCTTCTCTGTGACACTCCCTCATAGCTTTTGCCTTGCCTAGCCTGTCTTAGGATCTGTGAATAACGAAATATCTTTTCAATGAAACCATCTCTTAATCTGTTGGTCTCACCAGATCTGAACTTTAAGGCAGCTTATATCTATATCTTACAGTAGCATTAGTACCCAAAAGAGAGATAGTCAACGAGTAAGCCAAAGCTGGGTTACCAAGCAACCTAGTTTCAACTGTGAGTTGCTTGTTCAAATTCTTTCCTCTAAAGGAGGTGAGACTGGGCATGAGTGAGGGGCAAATGAACATGTGTAAGGGCGAATGTGTAACAATTGTCTATTTAAATAAACTTGCCAAAATTTAGGTAGTGTTTAGAGATTTCCTGATGTCAAATGCCCTACCACAGACGATTTTACTCTGTAAATAAGAGAAGAAATGTATATAATGTGTCAGGGCCTGTGTGTGTTGGCTCTGACACACCAAATGAATAGGAGTTCCTACCATCCCCAAGAGAATCAAAGGAATTCCCAAAATGTGGCCCTGGAAGGTCAATAGCTTTTTCTTGCTGTTTTTGTTTTTCTGAAGCAGGGCCTCACTTATCCCAGGGTGGCCTCAAATTCATCATGAATCTGAAGGTGACCTTGAATTACTGATCTTCCTGCTTTGGCCTCCTGAGTATTCATGTTAGTGGTGTGCATCACCATATCTAGCTCAAGAGCTTATATTTTTAAAGCCATTTAATACTCTCCTAAGCCAGGCTTTTGGAAGAAAATGGAAACTTCCTTTGGCTTTGAAAAACTATGGGAGGTCCAGGCACACCATCATTGCTATGGTTCATAAAAGTCTCTGAGCATCCTTCACGCCAGCATTCTTTAAGAGGAAAATGCAGTTCAGGACTATGCAGTGAGAAAGAGAAGTCACTCTCTTGTGTCACATAGTTCTGTCTTAGATCCAGAACTCCACTGCTATGATGTTGGATTAATTAAGTCCAAACCATTGACTGCTCATCTAAAAAGCTAGGAATAATGATTCTATATCCATGGACTGTGGTAAAGGCTAGGAATGATGGATGTTCAGGGTTCAGCATAACACTTGACATTGTGGCTCACACCTGTAATTCCAGAACTTGTAAGGCTAAGTCAAGAAGTCAGACTGAGACATACAACAGAACCTTGTCTCAAAAACCTAAATAAACAATAAATAAATAAGCAATAAAGACTAAGAAGTTTGCTAAATGATTAGGTATAGTTAAGACAGTATTGGGGAGTAGTGGTGACTTCTGAGACTGAAAAAATTAATCTATAGTATCAGCCTAAGGATATTGAATCTGAAGAGATGAAAGAAATGACTGATTTAACAATTAGGAACCAGAGGATGCTGTCAGCTGAATTACTATGATAATAGCATCAATTGCATAGACAACCCTTCTAGTTCCTTGTTATCACCTCTGGTTCTCAAAGAATGTATAAATCAGGGTCATCTCAGCCATATTCTAAGCTTCCTGGCTAAAGACAGATGTAGATATAGAACTAGAAAGGAAGTTTCTGGGTTACAAGGCTTATGGCTCTTCAGCATTGTAGGTCCTGTTGCATTTCCCAGCCTGAAGTACAAGCAGACTCATTGAGGTTCCCAAATTCCAAATAACCTTTACTGGGAACTCTTCAACAGTGTCACACAGCACTTTTGCCTCCACAGAGAGCCTTATATTAATGTCCATAAGCACTACTGACTAGTGGCATCTATTTTTGCTTGACACAATCACACATTCAGTGCCAGCAGTATGCTAGTAGATGTTTTGCCACTGATATCCCACTGAGGAAAAAAGGCCCCAACATGTTGAGCTTGCTGATTATTTGGTGAAAATACTTCCATCAAGGGTTGTTTCCATAACCTACAAACTGACCATCAATGAGCGGAAGACATGCTCACAACCAACTCTTGTAAATGAGATACTCAGTAAAACACGGCCCTGAACCCAGCACCAAAACACATTATGAAAAGATCTCTTCTTTCAATAGTCTTCAAAATACCAAGACATTTCTAGGTATCCAGGATGAGTAGTGTGATACTAAGGGTATTTGGGAGCCAGCTGAGGAGCAAGATCTTGGGAGCTGAGCTTCCTGCTGTTTAAGCCAGCTACTAGAATAGCAGATGCAGAAATGAAGCCAGAAAAGATCAGTCACCAGAGTCACTAAAGCTGCATGCACCATGAAGGGTCAAAGTTCACTTGACTATATATCTCTAGAGCACTCCATTCCTGAAAAAGCATTACAATATAGCTTTAGCCCTCCAAAAGACAGGCCAGCCAATCATATTCACTTATCTCAATACCTTTGAGATGAACATCAGCTTAGGGAATGCATTTTTTTTCACTTTGTTTCATTCACCTCTTTTTTTCTGATTTCTTTGTTTTTAATTTATTTTATTATTATCCATTAGATGGCTGATTGTTTTCTTTTTATTTATTTACTTTTTATTGTTTTTATTGAGCTGTATTTTTTCTCCCCTCCTCTCCTCTCCCCTCCTCTTCTACCCTCTTCCATGACACCCATGCTCCCAATTTACTCAGGAGATCTTGTCTTTTTCTACTTCCCTTGTAGATTAGATACATCTATGTCTCTCTTAGGGTCCTCTTTATTGTCTAGGTTCTCTGGGAATGTGAACCGTAGGCTGGTTTTTCTTTACTTTATGTCTAAAAGCCACTTATGAGTGAGTATGTATTATATTTGTCTTTCTGGATCTGGGTTACCTCACTCAATATGATGTTTTCTAGATCCATCCATTTGCCCACAAATTTCAAAATGTCTTTTTTTTCTGCTGTGTAGTACTCCATTGTGTAAATATATCACATCTTCTTTATCCATTCTTTGGTCAAGAGGCATTTAGGTTGTTTCCAGGTTCTGGTTATGACAAACAATGCTGCTATGAACATAGTTGAGCACATGTCTTTGTGGTATGATTGAGCATCCTTTGGGTATACACCCAAAAGTGGTATTGCTGAATGGGCTGAGAATGAAATCAGAGAAACATCACCCTTCACAATAGCCACAAATAATATAAAATATCTTGGAGTAACTCTAACAAAACAAGTGGAAGACTTGTATGACAAGAACTTTAAGTCTTTAAAGAAAGAAATTGAAGAAGACACCAGAAAATGGAAAGATCTCCCATGCTCTTTGGTAGGTAGAATTAACATAGTAAAAAGCAATCTACAATCAAAGCAATGCCCACAAAATCCCAGCAAAATTCTTCACAAACCTCGAAAGAACAATACTCACCTTCATATGGAGAAGCAAAACACCCAGGATAGCCAAAACAATCCTGGACAATAAAGGAACTTCTGGAGGCATCACAATCCCTGACTTCAAACTATACTACAGAGCTACAGTACTGAAAACAGCCTGGTATTGGCATAAAAACAGACAGGAGGACCAATGGAACTGAATCGAAGACCCGGATATTAATTCACAAACCTATGAACACCTGATTTTTGACAAAGAAGCAAAAAACATAAAATGGAAAAAAGAAAGTATATTTAACAAATGGTACTGGCATAACTGGATATCAATATGTAGAAGAATGAAAATAGATCCATATCTATCACCATGCTCAAAACTCAAGCCCAAATGGATCAAAGATCTCAACATAAAACCAACCACACTGAACCTCATAGAAGAGAAAGTGGGAAGTACACTTAAATGCCTTGGCACAGGAGACCACTTCCTAAATAAAACCCCAGCAGCACAGACACTGAGAGAAACAATTAATAAATGGGACCTCCTGAAACTGAGAAGCTTCTGTAAAGCAAAGGGCATGGCCAAAAAGACAAAACAGCAGCCTACAGAATGGGAAAAGATCTTCACCAATTCCACATCGGACAGAGGACTGATCTCCAATATATACAAAGAACTCAAGAAACTTGTCATCAAAAGAAAAAATAACCCAATAAAAATGAGGTACAGACCTAAACAGAGAACTCTCAACAGAGGAATCTAAAATGGCTGAAAGACACTTAAGGAAATGCTCATCATCCTTAGTCATCAGAGAAATGCAAATCAAAACAACTCTGAGATTCCATCTTACATCTACCTGTAAGAATGGCCAAGATCAAAAACCACTGATGACAACTTATACTGGAAAGAATTAAGGAAACACTCCTCCATTGCTGGTGGGAGTGCGAATTGGTACAGCCCTTTTGGAAATCAGTATGGCGATTTCTCAGAAAATTAGGAAACAACCTGCCTCATTCACCTCTTTGATCATGTTGTTTGCTTCATCCTACTTGCATAATTTCCTGTCAGTTATTTCAAAAACAGTTAATCGATAAATTAACAAATCCACATCAACTGAGTGAACAAAAGAAATCTCAAGACTTTTAACAGTTTTCATGACTAATAATAGCTCACCTGTCGCATATCCCTGTTCCCAGAGTCAACCTCAGTGATTGATACTCTCCTCCAATGGAAGTCTTACTAGAGTCCTAGATTAGTAGACCATCAACAGTTTTTCCTGTTTTTCTAGTAGTGCACACAATAGTCACCTTTTGTGTACTACAAGACAGATAGTAGGATCTGTTATAGGCAAAACCATAAATGATTTAAGAAAAATTATAGCCTCTTTCCTTCTAAGTGGGAATAAAAGTGAGAAAACGCAGGAACAGGGAAACAGAGAGAATTGAGAAGAATTCAAAGGAAGTAAAAGAAAGGACTGTCTGAGGTGCTTGTGTATGCCTAAAAGATGCAAAGGGGCCAGATTGTTTTGTTTTTGAAAACCGTTGTTATAGGTTCAAAATTAGATCACCATGCTGAATAGATGGCTCAGCAGTTTAGAATACTTGCTATTCTTACAAAGGACCTGGGTTCAACTCCCAGCATCCACATGGTGGCTCACAACCATCCATTAACTCCAGTTCTAGGGGATCCAATGCCCTCTTCTGACTTTTGGGAGTACCAGGTATACAACTGGCACACATACATGTAGGCAAAACATTCATGTACATAAATTGTCTAAAAAATCATATCCACATTAATATTTTGAGACATATACAGTATATTCTATCATTTTGGGTTGATACATATGCTATATTGTGACAATATACCACACCACATGATATGAAGTTTCAGTTACATTGAGTGTACAATGTGTTATCTCTGCTATTAAAAGTAATTATTCAAGGTGGGCATTTTCATTCTCATTTTGTGGATGATGAAACAGAGTCTCCAATTCCAAGACCACAGAAACTTCAAAGCCACTGGGCCAAGATTCATTCTGCTATGATGGTGCTGGTGATGTCCTAATCTTGATGTAGGTGGAAGTTACACAAAGATATGAAGCCATATATAGTTGCAATAATGTATGTATCTATGGAATGAGTTTTCAAAATTTGACCTTTTAAAATCTTTCATTTATCCATGTTTTGTTTATTCATGTTTCTTCAAAACAAGATGAAACAAATTCCAGTAAGGAACAAGCTATGCACGTGTGCATGCACACACATGTGCACACACACACGTGCACACACTTAAACATGAATGTTCATGTACACACATGAACATGTAAACAACATTCACACCATGCAGACAAGACAGAGCAAGAGAGGAAATTCAAATACAATGAAAAGCATCTCAGTAGAAACATTTCCAACATCGGATCTCTAAAGGAGAAAAGTAATCTGGGCCTATGTGTTGGAAAAAAGTTTATTACTTCCAAAGCCAAGAGAATACAGCATCTCTCAAAGTTTCCATGGCTGCAAGGCCAGAGTCAAGAAGGGAAGACAAAAGTCACGTCAGGAGCAGTAAAGTTTGTCTTTCCTTCCTCAAATGTCAGTGCCCACTGATCACTAAACCTCTCCCACAGCTTATTAAAGCAAATGCCACAGTCAGTTACAGACACCGCCTTACTCATCAAATGCACTTGAAGAGCTTTCTCAGGGAGAATGTTCTTTCAAATTAAATAGGCAGTTGGTAGTACAGTGAGAAGATTATGACCTACTGTGTCCAAGAGGTCATTCATATCACTGAATAGGTGTTTGATGAGATGTTTTTATTCTCAGGCTGCACTAAAAATAGGAAGACGGTAAAGTTTAAACTTGAAGCTGCCTTGCTTATGACGTACTCTACTATCTTCAACTGTCACCCTTGGCTCCAAGAAAGTACAGAGCACTCGTGTGCTCAGGAGATCATAGGCTCAGCCTGTCAGACAACTCATTTTGTTCCATAGTATAATATACATAGTATAACTCACACAAAATTAGCCTTCGTTTTAAAGCAAAGACTTCAAAATAATTTTGTACTTGAAAAGTTGTGCCCCAAAACTATCAAAAATATTCTTTTTCTTTCCTATGTCATCAGAAGCATTTCAGAGGAAAAACTGAGCTGCACAGGAGTCTACAGTGGGAAAGGGGGATTGGCACATACATACTCACTGGCACATATGGTGGTGTGGTCTGAAGTGGGTATGGCACATCTTCTTGGACACTTTTTCACTGTACATCATAGAAGAAGGTGCCACACAGATATCATAAAATAAGGATGCTGGAAGTTCAATATGAGGTCATTTGTTAGGGTAGACTTTGCAAAAAATGCTGCACTCACTTTCCTCTCTGTATCCATACCTCTTCACAAAGTGACTTCCCAGATCCTCCTATAAAGGGGATGTTTCCCCTTCCCTCAAATCTGTGCTAGCTTTACCACTTACTTCAGCCCAACAGATCACAGCAGAAGCTGTGTCACAGCCATGCCACATTCAGGCCTTGATAGATCTGGTCCCGCTCATACTTATTTATTTTTATTATGGAGTAAAATGGAAAATCTGAAAGATATGCTTCAACAAATCTATAGGCTTTCACTCACCTCTGCCAGACTTTAGAATGTTCTCAACATTGCAAGATGAGCCAGGTCATTGTTTGGTAAAAAGCCTTCCTCTCATCTCATTAATAAAAGGCAAAGGCCTCGAGCCACCCACAGAGTCCTGCAGGAGCTGCACTGCTGCTTCCTCCTTAGGGTTTCTCAGAGCTCAGCTACCCCAGCCGCTGTGCTCTATTCACACCGGTCTCTGCTCTTTCTTAACCATGCTCGGCACATACTTCTGCCACGGGGCCTTTGTGTGAGCAGTGTTTCTTCTGATTAGAAATCTCGTTTGCTGATAGCTATGTGAGCACAATCCCTTTCGGCTTTTGACACAGATATCTACCTTTTCCTTGACTGATCATGTGAATAAGTATCCCTCAGCAAGCCTTATCTTTCATCTTTGTTCTGTTATGGCATCACCAGCGGACAATGTTTTGTTCGTTGCTGCATCAGGACAATTCCAAAATCACTGAAGCAGATGGAAAACTATCTGTTCAATGAATAAGTGAGTACAAGAAATTTTATTACCATCAGAAACCCTATCAGGACTGGAGAGATGGCTCAATGGTTAAGAGTACAGGAAGACTGGAGCTCAGTTCACAGCATCCACATGGGGTGCTGAACTCCCTTCTGGCCTCCTTGGGCACCTTCAGGCATCTGTACACTCCCAAAACACAAACATAATTTTTTAAAAACATAAACATATAAAAATAAATGATTTAAAAATAAGTGACCCTATTAGTAACCCATGCATAGTCCCCAAACTTACTAAGTGAGTTCTAATAGATTGCCATTGGCTGACAACCGTGCCTCTGACCCTGAGAGCTACTTTTTCCTAACCAGGATTATGGAAGGTTAATGTGGCCCATGTATAAAGCCAGCTGAAAATGCCAGAAAGCTGCTGTCCCTAGGAGCACAACCTACCAATGACCATTTGAAGCTGTATCTAAACACCGCAGTCCCCTGCCTCCAGCTGAGATTTTCTTTCTGTAAGATTAAATTTAGGAACCTTCCTTAGCTGTCTGCCCCTCTTCCCTATATCACATCCTCACTATCTACTAGTGGTTCTCATATAGCCCCCTCCCTTAAACTATCTATAGTGTGATCATTTTATCAGGGTCTGTTTCATTGAGAACCAAATCCAAGACAGCTGTGAAACCTCACTGTTGCTTTCATTACACATTAACAAGCATTGTCTGAGCCCCTACTATTTGCCAAGCCCACATGTTAAGTGAAACATAGGGTACCTAATTCCTTCCGTTGGACCAATAAATATAACAAAGGTGTATCTATGATAGCTGTTCAATTATAAGCTTCATGATCATGATCTGACAATTTACCACACTCTGGGAGGAAAGGAGGATGGTGGGTTTAACAAGTCCATTGCAGCTTTCTTCTATAGCCGCCCCCCAAGCTCCAGTGACATGTTTTTGGCTCTGCTGTTTTTTTAGACTACTGATAAAAATACGCTGTATTCATCATGTGGCCAGACCCAACTAATCCAAGCATCCTGAGGCTCACAGCTCTGAAAACTACAATCCTTTCTTGATAATCCCTTCCTTTTTTTACTCCCTTTCTTGGTCTCTATTTTCCCCAACCCCCAATCCTCTAGAGAGCCATTCCCTCTGGCTGATAAATCAGAGCTCCAAATTCTCTTGTGGTGCTGTAACAAGCTGGCAACGGGTATGACATGTAGTAGGGGAGGGCAATAAGAGTCCCTAAATCAGAAATAATGAGATTATTTTTTCTCTCAGAGGCAGCATGAAATGAGAGGCAAAGAGTGAGGTGGTTGGAGATAGGAAAGGACTAAAGGGTAGGTGCAGGAAGGGAAATGAAGTAGCTTGGGGCAGCTTTAACCTCATTTGCACTGATGTAGTTTTAGAGATGTGTGAGTAATGGAGCGTGCGCATCCCTAAATGAGCACGTACATGTGCAATAGGCACAGCTGTTAGATTGTGGATAACTGGCAGGAGAAGCAGAAGAGGCTTTTGGGAATGTGGTCCTACCCAAGGATCATAGGTTATTGTGCATCTCTTATTAATCATTGTTTGCCAGCAGGCAGGGGAGATTCTTGGGCAGAGATAATACCAAAAGAAAACTGATCAAAAGAGCAAATACAAAACAAGAAATAAAAGAACAAGCTAGATGGGCAGGAAGGCACACGGAGAAGAAACATAATCAAGTGTTCAGAGACCGGGGGGCTACAATGCTCTGAAGCAGCTAGTTGCAGACCAACCTTGAAGGAAATGGAGGCTGAGGTTTTCTCTCTTCTTTGGCTTGAAGGGTGTGTGTACAAAAAGTCAGTGCATGAGGACAGCCTTGGCATATATCTATATAACACCTAATCTACAGAGTAGCTAGTCTAGGATCAAGCTTCCCTCCCATCCTTTCTCCTTGGAAGTTAGAGAAAAATTAAATAGATCTCTGAGTATGACATGGAGGGATTTATTAATGACTGGGTCATATTGAGTCACCCCTTTTATTCTCCCTCTGTGCATATCTACCACCATCACCTGCAATTCCCTCATTTTTTTCTGTTTTAGAAATTGTGGCTCTTTCTAGGATGTAAATTGAGACTCATGAGAAGATAGGCTCAGATGCCTTCTGAGTTGCCTACATTTAGAGTGAAACCTTCTGGAAGATTTTACATCTCTGGGTTCAGTTAGATGGTTATTACAGCAAGATTTATATGGCAGGCTGTATAACAGTTTTCCTCCAAGATTAAAACATTCCATCTTTTAGGGAAGCCCCTTAAATAGGGAGGTAAACTACTCAAAACGGCTTCAGGAAGTCCCTGAAACTAAGCAGATTCAGTAGGCCACACCCTGCCCGAGTAAGCAATAAAGCTGAGAGCCCCCTCTGACTTGTTGAACTTCTGAGAACACTGAGAGGAGAAAAACTGCAAAGAACACTCTGAGACCAGACCAGCTGCCTAGAAAAGAAGAAACCAGCTGAGCTGCTCAGAAGAGGTTTAGACCACCCAGGGCACCTGGAAAGGACACTCTCCAACTTGTGAAGCCACCTGCAGGTTGTGCATGTGCTCCAGGTTCCCAGATTTTCACCCTTGCTGGGGTGCATTTTGGTACTGTAGCTGTCTTTGAGTCATTTCTGCTTCTGTAAATAACCCCAATAAAATTCACCAGTTCACCGAATTGAATTTTGATGATGCCTGGTACTTTGGTCTGTCATGAGTTCCCCATCTGGTCTAAGTAGAAGTGCATCACCCCAGGAAAAGTTTGTCAAACAACACATGGTACAAGCTATAGTGCATTACCAATACCACTTTCCATGCCATTCTGTAGTGATGTACCCACACCTCCAGCTGCTGGGATTGTTGGCATGTGAGGGCTCACAGCTGGTTCCGGCTCTGGGAATTGCCTTGTGTAGAAGGAAGCCATCTTATTCAAGGTTCTACCTTCTATCTAGGGACAACCTACACCCATTGACTAGTCAGTTGGAGGATACAAAAGCCAAGAGCATCTTGCCTTAATTTGGGATAGCTGTAAGGGACCAACTCAATTCCAGAGCTGATGCCTCTGTTGACCTGCATGGTCCTTCAGCTCATCTGCATGTGCAGCCCTGGTTCTAACCTCTGTCTTGCAGCTGTAGGTTCTACATGTGCTCTCTAAGTAATCTTCTTGAATAAAGATCTCCATATCAGACTGTATCCCTGGGGCTCAACCTAAGACAAACAGGTAAACAGGAAAGCACACTGTCTGGAACTCATTGCCCAACTAAATATTTCATTGATCTAAGTCTTCAACAGCATGCAACCGAGTTAAACAGAAATAGAAAGTGATCCCTACCTTTCTGGGCACTCAGAAATTTGCATTATGTGCATCGGCTGGTGATTGGGTTCTTAGACCAGCAGGGAAGAGCATCATCCCCGTGAGACTGGGGGGGGGGTGTCTCACCATTTTTCTTACATCCTAGTTCACTTCACTATCACTTGCAAAGTGAACCTTAGCTATCAAATGCAGAGCCAAATTATTCCTCTATAGAAATAAACTGCAAGCCATGTATGATTCTAAATTTTTTCAGGAGCCATGATTTTTGTTTTTTTTTTTAAGAAAAAGGGGGAAATGGGTGAAATGAAATGATGTATTTAATTGGTCTAAAATACCCTTTTCCTACCTCAACTTGATGTGCCATGCTTTGTTCAAGTTCTTGGGAGACCTGCCCCTTTCTGAAGGGAGATGGAGGAAGAGTGAATGGAGAGTGGGGTAGATGGGAGTTGAGGGAGAGAATGGGAGAAGAGGGAAGGGAAACTGTGGTTGTTATTTAAATAAGTGAAAAAAGTCAATAAAATAAAATTTAAAATATGTGATCAGTACACACACTTACTAATGAGATGTTTCAAATTCTCTTTTTTTACTTTATCTTTGAAATCACATGTGTTCTTACAGTGTCAGGTTCCTCTCAAATGTGGATAGGAAATTTCCAATAGAAATAATCTATACTCAGACTTTAAGAAACAGACAACTGAAAACAACAAAAAAAATCTTAACACACATACGGATATTGTTCCAAGGATACTAAAATGCTTCTACTAATTAAAGCAAGTGTTACTTTTTAAATTTTAAATTAATTAAGATAGAGTGAAATTTTAAGTGCAAATCCTCAATCACAGCCACTGTATTTCTGTACTCATAGTATTGTGGCTAGAGACTGCTCCATCACACAGCACGCCCTAGAGTTCTTGACAACTGAATATTATAGGTTGACAATAAACTGGTTATTTAGTTGAGGAAAAACAACCCATTTGTTCTTCCTATGGGAAGCATCCTGGCTCTCAATGATCTGGCAAGCTCATATAAGTGAAAGAAAAAGCCTTCAGTATAAATGGGCCACAGCTCAAGAACACTCTGCTTATTTCTATAAGGGGTCTTTAGAAAGAATTCCATAATCCCACCACTTAATAAGTTGGGTTCTCATTTTTCTTCTGGTATCTGTCAAGAGTTTACTGGCACACCCATGCTTCCTGGCTTGGCTCAACAGTCTTAATATTATGTGGTAAATAAATCATGTGTATTTATGTTCAGACTTCTTCACTTTTTGCATATCATTGGAAAATGTGACTCTTCCTTATTCAAACTTGTACATGGTGTACCTAACTCAAGCTCGTGCTTAAATGCATGGTTGCTGCTCCTCTGGCATCTTGGAAAAAGTAGGATAGAACCTTTTCCTTCTGCTGCCACTGAGGTCTGGAGTTTGAATTTCACTGGCTGAAAGGAACTGTGCCTTTGGGATCAGATGCGAAGACAAGTAGCAGAGATAACTGCTTTGCACGTGGTCGCTACAGCTACTGATTACTCCAGTAAATCAGTGTCTTTTCAGTCCAAAGATGCAGACTAATTCCTGCTAGACTCTAAAGCACTCTGTCTGAGTCTATGATGATCTAAATGATGGAGCCAAATCTGTTTGAACACAGAATCTATAGAAAACACTTTCTGTGCTCAGGGTTGGATGTCAGCCCTTGAAGAAAACTCCTGATCTTTGACCTACCAAGGTATGTGGGAAACATCTCTTTCTTGTACCTATTATTTATACTCAAAAGGGAGATCAAGCTGAAAGGCATATGAACAGCTTGCCACAATGAACTTCAATGAGGGAAACCTAAAACATTTTGGTTGGAGTGACATTTTCATATTTAAGAGGACATTACAGATCAGGTTTAAAATAAACCTAAACCACTCATATAGGTGTCCATCTCTCTTTCACTATCTTCTTCTTCCTCTCCAACTCTTTCTTCTCTTTATTTTCTCTTTAGGCCCTGCTTTTAACTTCCCCTAAGATAAAAGATGATCTTTCAACATGCCAAATTCTTGCTGTTTACCCTGACCATATTTCACATACTAACTAAATGTCTTGATCTTAACATAAGTAGACATCGTGTCAGACTCCCTAGGAGAGCAAGCATATCAGATTGCAAGCCAGAGCCAGAATGAGACACAAGAATAACCAAACAGATTTAGGTCCAGTTGTCTGCCATTTTATACAGCAGGGTTCATCAGATAACATTTTGATGTGAAACCTCAGTGTCCTCTGAACTAATATGTCACCCCAGACATTAATTGCTTCAGCTAGATATTGAGCTTCCATCAATGCCTTCCCTGCCCCCAAACATACATACTCATCCCTAAGGTACACACACAGAGATTCTCCTTGTTCGTATTAGATTTATTTTACACTGTCCTAGATACACAACTATGATATTTACCCCTCAGCAATGAACCTTCTCACTGTTTTCTTCTAGTTCCAGTAATTTCCTAATTAGTGAGATGGGTTTTCTGTCTTGAGTGTGTGTGTATGTATGTGTGTGTGTTCGTGTGTGTGTGTGTGTGAGAGAGAGAGAGAGAGCAAGTGTGTGTAAGAGAGAAAGTGTGTGAGAGAGAAGAGAGTGAGAAAGTGTGTGTGTGTGTGTGTGTGTGTGCGTGTGTGTGTGTTTCTGAGTATCAAACCCAGTCTCTTATACATGATAAGCAAGCAAGTACTCAACCACTAAACCATGCTCTTGGCACCACTGTCAAAATGTTAACACAGGTTTTACTAAGAATGCACAAAAAGAGCCACAAAATGTGATCAGAATGTCTTCATTCTAGTATAGCTTTCATTTCCCCCATGGCTTTAATTATAGCAGAAAAAATAATATAAGTAAAATTAAGAACACAAGATGACATTTGTTATGATGGGATTAACAACTGGTGCTATAATGGCAATCATACTCAAAAGGTAGAAACCAACCTTTAGCAATTTAAATATTTTAAAATAGCTTTATTTTCAATTTTTGCATTGCAAAAATCCTTATTTTTAAGACTTAAGGGTGTCCATGTTCTATGTTTTCATTCAATATCGTATTCAAAGTGTTAGAGCATAAAAGAAATAAAAGGGATACAAATGTGAAAGGAAGTAAAAATATTCAAATTTGCTGATGACATGATTCTATACTTAAAAGACCCCCAAAGACTACACCAGAATGTTCTTAGAACTAGCAAACACTTTAAGATAATTATCAGGATACAAATTTATAATATAAAAATTAATAGCTTTTCTGCTTACCAATAATAAAATTGCTTTAAAAAAAGTAACCGGAAGGGCAAGGGATTCAGTTCCTAGAAATCTCAAAAGAAAAAAAGAAAGAGAAAAAAGCCCTTGTAATAAATCTAAATGGGTGAAAGACTCTCTAAAGAAGGAAGCTAAAGAAGATGCTAGAAGTTAGAAAGGTCTCCCATGCTCCTGGATTGAAAGAATGAATATGGCAGAAATGGCTATACTCTAAAAAAAACAATCTACAGATTCAATAAACCCCAGCAACACTCTCTACAGTGCTAGAAAAAAACAATTCCAAAATTCCTATGGAAGCACAAGTGACCTCGAACAGTCAAAGGAATTCTAAGAAGAAAGCAATGGAGTCACTCAAAATATTTGACCCCAAATTATACTATAGAGCCACAGTAACAAAAACAGCAGGCAACTAGCACAATAATAGACACAGAGACCAACAGGATAGAGGAGAGGACTCAAAAATGAGCCCACACATCTATAGCCACCTTCTGACATCATTAAAGTTTCAGAAACAAACATTGGAAAAATAAGTCTCTTTGACATATCCCTCATTCTGCACAAAATTGATTTAAAACAGATCAAAGACAATGCCACCAAAAAATGAATGGATAAAGAAAAACATAATACATATACATGATGGAATTTTATTCAGCCACAAAGAAAAATTAAATTATGACTTGTGTAGGCAAATGGATGAAACTAGAGATCATGTCAAGAGAAACAATCCAACCCTAGAATGACAAATGTGGAATGTTTTGTTTCATATGCAGAATCTAGATTACATAAGACAAGAAAGTGGAGGAGGGACCCTGAGAGGGGGAAACAAGTGAAGGTAAGGAATCAGTGACAAGAAAGAGAAAGAGGAACTATTTAGGAGAAGGAAAGGGACCAGCAAGAGGTAGGTAGGAGATAGATGAGGAGGGCAATGGGAGAGGGAAAGAAGAACAAAGTACATTGATGAAAATGCATTGCTTTCACAATGAAGTCCATTGATTTGTATGCTAACTAAGGATAATTCTCATTAAAAAAAATCTTTTGTTCCTTTTCTAGCCTGTTGGCTCATTCAAAATAGGAAAGATTGAGCTGGGGATATAACTCAGCAGCAGGGCACTTGACAAGCACGCCTGTGGCCCTGGGTTCAATTCCAAGTACCACAAAAAAGAGCCAAAATAAATGAGAAGGCTTGAAGAGAGGTCCAATCCGCAGACAACCCCACTCCCAGACATGGAGGCTCTAAGGTCTAACCTCGTCGGCTGGCCTCATCAGAGCTGTGGTTGGCTATGGTCTCTGTACACAGTCTCCAATGCGTAGATAGAATAGACATATGCTAACCAAAGTAAATAAATAGAGCTGAACAAGAAGAAAGGCAGGAAATGAAAATGCTCAACCAAACCATAACTCAATCAAAAAGCCTAATGAAAAGATAATCCTCTGTCAGAATCGAGAGAGAGAGAGAGAGAGAGAGAGAGAGAGAGAGAGAGAGAGAGAGAGAGAGAGAGAGAGAGAGAGAAAGAGAATGCACACAAAACTAAACCATACTGGAAAAAGTAAAGAGATACAGTGCTTCAGAATTTCATCCATACAACTTGGGTTTCAGCATCCTCCTTTGGTATTAACTTCCTGAATTTTAAAAACTATTTTCATTACTAAACATTAACTGATTGTTCAGGGATGTACAATGATCCAACCCTGAACCTAGACCACCTGAAACTGTCCACCAAGAAACAAGCCCAGCAAACAAATGCACCACTAACCTTGCAACCAGAGGGCCCTGGAGCCAAGAGAATCAGGTCAGGACGTGAAACATGATGGATACATTGTTTCAGATTAAAAGGTCAAAAAAGTTCTCTTTAATTAATTGACTTTGAGCAGAGCGCTGACAGAAATGAGAAAGTAAACAACCTTGAGAGTGAGAGCAGGGAATTCCAGCCAGAGTGAAGAAGCAGCAGCTATTATAAGTCAAGGCAAGCCATAGAGGAAAGGGTATGTCAGAAAGTGCAAAGGTCCTGTGGCATACTGAGGAGGTCAGTGGTACCTGAACACCTAGGAAGGTAGGGATCTGATCAAGGAAAATGGCAAAATAAGAGTTTAATTTACAAGTCTTTCTTTCTTTTCTTCCTCCTCTTCCCCTCTCTCTTTTTTTCTCTCTCTCTTTCCTTTTCCCCCCTTATTTTAAGATAGGGTCTCATTTATCCAGGGCTGATCTCAAATTCTCTATGTATGTGAAAATGACCTTAATCTCCTGATCCTTTTGTTTCTGCCCTCTGAGTGTTGGATTACAGGTATGCACTACCCTGCTCGGTTCATGCAGTGCTGGGGAATTGAACCCACAGCCTTGTGAGAAATAGTCATTGTCATACCCTCCACCAACAGAGTCTCAACCCCAGTGCATATCTCACAGATTGCTAGCAGCAATCACATAAGATTGAGCATGTGGAAGGGGAACTACAAAGGGCCAAATTCTGTCTGAAATGAAAGTATCAGAGAGCCTGTCTCTACATTACACTTTGGCTTTAGCATCGAAGCAAACACTTGGGCCCCAAAACGTAAGTAAGCCACTGCCACTACAGTGGTTGATTTGAGCCTTGGAAATCTGCAAAAGATTGTGAAATGGGCAGTATGTGGAATCCGGGCGTTCTGGCTTGGATAATTAAGGAGGAAATGGTGAATGGGAAGCCCTGAGGCAGACTTCTCGGATTCTGCTCTGCATCTTTAGATGTGTGTCCTAAGGAATGCCACTAAACTGCATTGCATCTCACTTTCCTCAGCTGGAGCACAGAGATAAGAATATGGCTACCCCAGGAGCTAAAGTGAAGGCTGAGTAAAATAACACTCATAAAATGCCACTTCCATCTCTGCCCATCAGCCCTCCCAAGCACTGCAGCCTGGGTCTGCTTTCCATCTCTCAAGTGAGCGCATAGAACTTCCTGATCACCTGTTTGCAAATTCTTTTCAAAAACCCACAGAACTCATTCTTAATACGGACTCTTGGGTGTGATTCCAATATTGCCGAGAGACCAGCTGAAAGGGGTTGTTCTCTGGTTGAAAGAAGAGATTCCACACAAACTCTTCCCTCACTTCAATGAAGATGCCAGGATGCCTAGAATATGGTGAGGCAGAATTGGAAAAATATCCACCAGATGTGTATTCTGTGACACCTTCTCCACGCCTCAAATCCCACTATCTTCACCCAGCCCCTCTGAAGTGATCCAAAATATTCTCTCTTAGAGTTATGAACATATATCTCCAAGAGAAGTACAGACCACATATACTTCTACAAAAATCAAGCACAAGAAAGTCCACAGAGGACTGGAGATGTAGCTCATTTGGTCCAGTGCTTGCCTAGAAAACTAAAGCTCACAGAAACACTATTAATATTACAGTAGCTCCAAACCAGAAAATTTCCAAATACCCAAGGACAGCAGACATTGTGGCCTAGTGACACAATGAAACATAAGGAAGTGATGGGGTGGATGGCCTATTCTTATGCACTACATCAATGATGACTCTCACAAACAGAATTTTGGACAAAAGCATCCAGATACACTTGCTGTCAGGCCATGCAATGTGTTCAAAATCAAGAAAATGAATCCAGAGGCTTAAAAGTTAAGAGAATGAACTTTTTGATATGCTGGAGGTCAACAGAAGTAGGAAAGGCTCCAGGGAAGCTTGCTTGGTAATGTGCCATTATATATTTTGTCCTGAGCTTGTTGTCAAAACTTACCAAGTTGTCCTATTCATTTTGCTGTACTTTTTACATGGATGTCAAGCATGCATTTCTGGTCGTGAGCCTAGCCTTTAGTGGCTGAGCCATCTCTCTGGCCATTAAGCTTGTATTTTTAAAGTGCACTGTAAAAGAATTCTTGGTGAGGCAGGGCTATGACAGTGACAGAGTCTCTGAGTGGCAATTCTTGGTTTGAGAGGTTTCTGTAAGCAGGTGCCACACGGTGAGGATATTACTCTCTTCCAACTCATTTCAGGGAACAGCTGAGACTTGGTAGAAAGAAAAACCCCTTCTTTTTGAGTGAACTCTCTTCTTTCTGGTCACCCCCATCTTTGGCTGAACCTGAAGCTGCAAGAGAAAGACTTGAAAACAACTGTTACTGATAGCAAGGGGATTTTTATTTAGGATCATAAGGTGAGCTCATACTTTTTCTTTTTGAAAAAACATTAGCAAGCAGCCTTTTGGAGAAAACAGGCAGTGGGTATGGCAGACAAGAAGAGTCTAAGTCCATATTGTGCCTACAGAGCCCACAGCTTTGATTTCTTTCTCTACTACAGGAGATCATTGCGTATACTTCAAAGCATTCCTAACATAAGCAGAAATAGTCGCTTTCCAAATCTCCAGGGTGGCAAGGGTGTGAGAAGGGATCTAAATCAACACAATGATGTAGTAATCTGTTCAAATCCACAAACTGGTTCTTTTCCACGAAGAGTCTGTAATATTGTACATGCTTCGAATTGACTACATTTTTAAATAGCACATTAATCAAGTCACAACTTTGGCGCCTACCAATTATATAATATTCTTTTTTGCCATGTTTACCCCCAGTTTCACATATATACCACAAATCTGATTATCTGATCCTTTCTGATTAAGAAAAAAATCCCCATTTGACTTTTTGTTCCCTTTTCTTTTCTTCCTAGGCTACTCTGTTATTGGGCTACAGGCTGATTAAAAAAATAGTGAAATGGTAATTAATTTAGTTTTAAAAGCTTATACCTAGGGAAATATCTCTAAGTGAGAAAATTTAGGTTCTAAAACATGTTCAAATATAATTGATGAGATTATAATTTGGAAGAATAGAAAATAAACTACTATTAAAAATCCAATTCTGAGCACTATAAAGGCTGATGACACCCATCCATGGCTCCCTATCCACAATAAAAAGTCCTAAGATAATAAGGAACACAGCAACCCTGAAACCATATGAAGTTCAGTTGTTTAGCTTAAAAGAAAACCAAGAGAAAAGAAGGTTCCTTGATGTGGGAAGAACGGGCAGCAGTTTGGAGAAGCTAGATGCATCTCTCACACACAGCAAGCAAAAACTGCATTCCCTGTCTTCTTTTATTATCTAAAGGAAAAAAGAAGGCCATTTCAGTGCAGTCCTCTTCATGAATTGGGAACACAAAGGTAACATGGAAGACAGGATAAATTAGAATAGTAAGCAGAAAGCATTCCCAAGTAGGAGTTCAGTTGAAGATCCAGGACCATTGTCCTTGCTGCATCTGAGGACCAGGAACCTGAAGCCCTCAAAGGGTCTTCTAAGTGCTAACACTACAATTGACACAAAAACCCATCTCTCCTTGGGGAACCACTGGCTACAGTACATTAATGGGAGCTCCACGGGGAGCCTGAGCACATGAAACAGGCTTCTGTTGCCTCTAAAGGTAGAGCCAATAACATAAAAGTTAGATGTGTGTGTCGGCCAGGGCAGGAAGGTGTGTGTTTCTGTACTGTAGCAAGATCTCACTTTGAAGCTGGGAGTGATGGCCTATGCCTTTAATACCAGCACTGGAGTTGGGAGACAGAGGCAGTGAGTTCTCTGAGTTAGAGGCCAGCCTGGTCTACACAGTGAATTCCAGGATAACCAGAGCAATAGTGTGAGACCCTGTCTCAAAAATATAAAACAAAACAAAAAATCAAACAAGCATACAAAAATCTTGAGGTAATATCAAAGAAAGAGAGGTTATGGATCTGACAGTAGGTTATGGATCTCCTGGCAATGCCTGCTGCTCCATGATGCAACTGGGCTCGTCAACCCTCCAGCAAGGAACTTTCTGTTCCTCCTTTCCATTTCCTTGTTGACAACATTAAGATTATTCAGTAAGATTATTTTCAGACGTTTTCTTTCCACTGAGAGGTACTTGACTACCCCAACTCTGGCCAACTCCTTCTACTCAAGCCCTGCCTAATACACATAGATCTAGCTTTTCCATCAACTGATCAGATACTAATGCAGTTTCATTATTCAAAGCTTACTTATAGACCAGTGCTACCTGGGAAGTCGCCTTGTACCATCATCTCGTCTGTACTTCATGCACCAAAATCTTTTCTAACACCCTCATATGGAGACATTCCTTAAAACACCTGAGAACAACAAATTGGATTTTTCCAGACTTCCCCCATCTGTTTTCCAACCACTTCCATATGGCATCGCTATCTATCTCCCTCTCCTTAGTTTCTGCCTTCTGCTTCCCTCATGCTTGCTCCCCTTCTTCTCTTTCTCCCTCCCTCTCTCCCTCTGTCTCTGTCTCTCTATCTCCCCTCCCTCCCTTCATCCCCCTCTCCTCTCAGTCTCTCTCTCTCTCTCTCTCTCTCTCTCTCTCTCTCTCTCTCTCTCTCTCTCTCCCTCTCTCTCCTTACCCCAGGTCAATGAGGTAAATATGATGCCTGCTAGGGCAGGAGGGTAAAACTTTATATAGTTTCATAGCAAATGTAGGATTACCCGCACAATAACCACATCTGTGCTCTGTTTGCATTTGGAGGGAGGCACATGCATGCGCAGACGTACATCATTCTGCAGGGCAAGCTTAAACACCCAGTGTTGGGGCTAATCACCATATGCTAGACATTCAAATGTAGTCAGATAATGAGGGCAATCCATAGAGGAGAGAACAGCCCTGCAGAATGTTGATTTCCTGAGAGCCAGGAGGGTGCTGCCAGGGAGGCACAGGGCAAGGCTGAAACTCTCTCAGGAAACCTATACAAAGCAGCCCTGGCATGTTGAGCATTACACACGATAGGGGAGACTCACACAGTGATGGATCTGATGATTTAAAAATTAGACAAGGCAAACAGCAGTTGCTGCACATAAAAATGTAAAAACGCAGAAAATAAAAACAAAACAGTCTGTTCCCAGAGAAAGAAAACACCCTCTTAGACGCTGGCTTCCACTGGAGCACGGGTCATTTGTTTTTTTCCCAGCAGAGTAGTGAGGTGCATGTAACCTCCTGCCCCTTCATCTACTTCTCCAACAATCTGAAAAATTAGCCAAGTGCACTTTCATGTTTTCTTCCTCTCTACAAATACCATCTTAAGTACAAACAAGGAACAACCCCACTCCCATCTCAGCCCTGTTCCAAGGGCATGAAAAGAGTCCTTTCCCAAGGAGAGTGTCTGCTGCAGTCTTGACCACATTTATGACACACAGAAAAGAAATTGCAATTGAGGCCTCCAAAGTGTGTGTTTTATTCCTTCCATATTTACTGCTTGGGATCGTTTATGAAGACTTTTATGAGCGAAGAAGCCAAACACATCATTCATTTGCCCCACAGTAACAACCATACTCTATCCCAAACCATCCAAAAGTTTCTAAGTTCTAGTCAAGCTCAGAGCCTACAGTCCACAAGTGGAGTCATTCAATGGCAGTGGAGTCATTGAAACTTGAGTCAATGAATGTGGAGTCATTCAACAGAAACAGGGGTCTCCTTTGACCCCTCAACAGTTCTCCCTGCCCCAGGGAAAATGCACATATGCATCACTGACCTCCTAGCTCATTCTGCCTGAGAACTCTCATCCTCTTTTCTACATATTCTCTCCCGGGAATTTAAGGCATTTTGCAGACACAAAACAAGTGTTCATGTATTGCTAGCTGGAGTGCCAGAGACATTGGCGTTTCCTTGCTGCTGGCTCTTCTCATCTGTAGCATTTGCCCCAGAACACTGCTACCATGACCTGACTTGCTCGGGTCTCTAAGCAGACCATGCCCTATATGGGTACCAGAGATATGGTGCTCTAGTATTGTTTTTTTTTATAATTTATTATAAAGCAAAGGATGGCAATGGGAAGAGACAGGCAAGATGATGGTTCAACATCATCTAGGCACAACAGTGAGCTATTTTCCAGTGAAATATTTAACTGGCATCTTCCTAGGTATTCTTTGCATGGGGCTGCTGGCATTAACCATTAAGATCATCAGAATCGCCTCTTCTCATCATCTGGACTTTCCTCTTTTACCTGAGTGCAAAGGGGCTTCAGAAATGGGGGCTTTCACCCTCGTTTAGTTACAGAAGGAAGGGTAGGGAGATGGGGACTCTTCCCAGGACAGTTCATTCCAGGACAGGCTCGCTGGCTGTGTCGTCTCATGGCCTGCACAGATTCCTTTCCTAAAGCACCCTGAATGCCAGGCACAAATCACCCAGTATGTGTACTTGCCACTCCCTTAAGTCAAAAAGAAGGTTTAACTGTGTTCATTCACAGGTATAGTGGGCCATGACCTTGAGTCCTGAGAGCCTTCAGTATTCTTTATTTGGAACTACATTATTTCTTCTGGAAACCAAGAGGCAAAAAGCTGAAAAGTCAGGGGCTTCAAAAGTTCACTACAACTCTAGAGTGTATATTTCAATGGCATCTTATTGATCTGTCCTTTCATTTATCACACCTTTCTCAAGTGTGAGCCACCTAAGAAATATCAATGTCCCCTTCATCTATAGTAATATTTCTAATTACATTATCAAATTACTTTCCTCTCTGAAAACAACTATTGAAGGCAAGTAAGATGACTCAGTGAGTAAAGGTGTTTGCTGCCAAGTTTGATATCCTGAGTTCGATCCCCAGCATCCACTTGGTGGAAGGAGAAAGGCAACTCCTGCAAGTTAGCTGATTTCCACATTCATGTGCATGCATGTGTACAGACAAAATAAATGAAAAATAAATGTAATTAAAAAGCAACTAATGTACCAAGTATTAAAATAATAACTTACTTGGGAGTTCTGGAGCTTTTTACAGGCTACATGTCCCTAGATCAGCATCTCCCAATCTTCTTATTTCTTCTAAAATGTTTATTATCCAGTGATGATGACTTTGTGAGCTGTTGTCAAACATTTTATTTCCACCAGTCTTATTTGTTACACTAATATATATATATATATATTTATATATATGTTCTATATAATGTTAAGTTCCTATTGAGCAAGGAGCAAGCACAGGAACATTGCAAAGTTACTGGATTGCAAACTCCAGTATGGCATTTGTATTGGATAGCCCATGTGATTCATGTTTCCTGGAGTAGAGACAGTGTAGCAGACCAAGCTGTTTTTAACTCATGGTTATCCTCCTGTCTCAGCCTTCCAAGGGCCATGACTACTGGCATGAGCCACCGTACCTAGCACTTTTCCTTCTTTGTTTATATTTATTCATGTTCTTTATTTATGTTCTGAAAAGATCCAAGAGTTACTGCCCCCGCGCCTATAAATTGAGACTGAAACAAAGTCTAAATAAATTAAAGGATGCTTTGAATTACACAAGTGCTTAGTCATCTACTAGCTGTGAAACCTTACACATATAACTTACTTCCTGGAACTCTGGATTCCTCATCCATAAACCTGACATAAAAAGCAGTCTTTAATGGATCAGACTATGATGAGAATGAAACCCCACAATATAGTCAAGCGCCAGCCAGGCATTTCCTAAGTCTTCCATTGATAGAAGTACATATTAGCTGTTATCCATAGAGTGGCATAATGAGCAAGTGTCATGAAGGTCATAATGGGCAGGAAAGCATAGTGCTCACAAGGCCCCCAGCTCCAGAGTCAGTCAGACTGCCTAGATGAGTAGCCAAAGCTCCCCCAACTCCACCTCGACTAACTATATGACTTTGCTAGTTAGATGAATTTCTCAGACTCAAGACATTCCCCTGAGTAATAAGGAAAATATTACTCAGGTCTCAATGATGTTGTAAGAAACACACATGTAGAACTCAGAGCCATACATGAACATTGTAAGCATGTGATACCTGCTGGCTGACTTTTTTACTATGGTATGTTCTGACTTTGTGGATGATGTTGAAATGACCACAGATTGTTCTCTCCCTGGATTCGCATCCTTGCACACATTATTACAGATCTACCATCAAGAGCTAGAGGCTGTTCCTCCACTCCTTGAATCTGAACTGGCCATGCGACTTGTTGGAAAGAAATAGCACACATGACACAGGCCAAGGTATGGAAAAATGCTTGGAAACTGGAGTTGTCTTGTGTTGTTGTTCCTGGGAACATGTCTGCCTTGTGGGTGTGGCCAAGCTATCCTGATAGAGGCTAACAGGCCACATGGAAGAAAACCAAGGCACATAAGCCAATAACTCTAATCTAACATTTTTTTTTAACCAATAGTCAGTACATGATCCATCCAGGCATAAGCCAAACTCTCTGCTGACCACAGATATATGAGCCCAACAGAAAGCCGATGAAGCAATGAACCAATCCAGAGAAGAGCTGCCAGATGACCTACAGAATTATGATTCAAGTCATTGGTGATTGTTTTAGGCCACTGAGTTTATTCTTTTTATACAGAATGTACTAGCTGAGACAAGTCTTCTGAAGTCTCTGTAGCTCCTGGTACCACTTTTACTCCTGAACATGTCTGTCAGGCATATGTGGTCAAGAGATGGATGTTGTGAGCCATTTAAAATTAGCCCCTTTCTTCTCACCTCTCCTTGCCTCACCTTCCTCTCCTCTTCCTCTCTTCTCTTCCCCTCCTCCCTCTCTCTCCCATGCCCTGGATGACAAGTTTCCAAAGAGAGCAATCCTTCCTTAAGCAATTTGTATTGAAAACAGCTTAATAGGAAAAGCTTCTTGGTATAATTATAGACAAACAGATGGAATCTGAAAGTTGGAACGCACTGTGGAGAAAAGTCTGTGGGTGGAAGGGACATTACAGAAGAGAGCGCTGTCTTCTTCAAGGTGGCTCAGCAAGTAACAGCAGTTGCCTCACGAGCCTGAAGACCTGACTGCAATCCCCAGAATCCATGGTAGAAAGAGAGAATCAACTTCTGAATGTTGTACTCTGATGTTCACACATGAGCCACTGCGCACGTGCACACACACACACACAGAGAGAGAGAGAGAGAGAGAGAGAGAGAGAGAGAGAGAGAGACAGACTGACAGACAGACAGACAGACAGACAGATAGACAGACAGACAAGAGAGAGACAGGAGAGCCAGACAGACGAACAGACAGAGAAGAGAGAACCAGAGAGGAGAGAGAGAGAGTAATAAAGAGGGAATTGTGAAATAATCACAAGCTTCCACTCCTAGAATTTGGGGTTGATTAGAACAAGAGGCTGCAACTACCTCAAAGCCATCTCCTATGAAAAGTTCTCCTCAGCTTTTCTCACTGACATCATCTGTTTGAGTTTTGATACCAGTATTGTGAGTTTAGGTGTGGGGTTATTATGATCTTATGTGACCCTGACGAAACCACATTATCATATGTATGCAAAATCTTCTCTAGCAAACAAAACACTACATTCCTTGAAGGTAAGAACTTGTCTCAATCACTCTCAGTGCCTACCTAAGTGTTCAGCACATAACTATTGAAGGGCACACTATCAGGAGCTGAGGGAATGGTGCAAGCAGAGACAGGAGAATCTCTGTAAACTTGCACACCATCTAGTCTGTGTATGCAGGAGAAAGCAACGAGACTGTCTCAAACAAGGTGGAATTCAAGGACTGACACCCAGAAATTGTCTTCTGACCTCCATGTGAAGGCCACGGTTTTTTGCACACATGAAAACACACACAAACACACACACACACACACACACACACACACACAAAGAGAAGCTAAGACAGAGAACATTAACCGATTGCACAAATTAAGTCATACCTCCTTTAGAAATGCAGTGGTCATTCCACAGAAGCAACTCCCCTAGTGGGAGTGAGTACATATTTTGTGCTCCTGGAAAAGGAACAGAACAAGAGCTCTAAGGCATGAGTTCTAAGGTCATGCTCCCTAGGTTTAAATCAATACCTCTCTAACTATCAATTGTGCCTTGGCTTCTAGAGCTCACAGTCATGGAAGCAGCTTTCTCAAGAGCTGTGAGTATGAACTGATACAAGAAATGGAGCTCACTAGGCCCATAGACTGGAACACAAGTTGGCAATAAGAAGAAACAAAGAGCAGAAACACTGTGCTCAGTGAAAGAAGCCACTCACAAAAGAACGCATACATATTCTCTGCCACTTGTATGAGCTATGCAAAAAAAAAAAAAGCACACTCAGAGGGACTAAAAGGAAATGAATGGTTGCCTGGGGTTGGGGAAAGAGATTAATTGTAGTTGGATGTAAAGTTAGGAAGTATTTATTTCCCAGTCAGTATAAGGGTGGTAGAACAGCTTTGAAAATTTACTTAAAATCATAGAATGTTTGCTATAAGCAGATAAGTGTCACGGTATACAAATTACTACATGTGTGAAGGACTTAGAGAATGGTGTCTAACCCAGAATCAGTACCATGTAAATGTTCATTAAAAATATCTAAGCATTGTACTTGGGAAATCCGGGCATAGCAGTGTTCTCAGGGTGCTGAGCCTCCCTCATTTCTAAACCCTCCTTCATCCCACTTCCTCTCCTACCCCAGGGATTAAAAACAGAGATCCTCTCCCTAGGAGTCCAGGATGCTGCTAAGCTGGCCATATGTGTCTCCCTGGCTGCTACTGTTCCTCCTACTGCCAGGACTATTAAGTGCCTCTTGTTTATGTAGCTCATGACGCCAATCTGTGTTTTATTATGTGAAGCCAACTGCTCTTATGCAAGTTTTTTGGGGAGAGGGGAAAGAAGGGGATGTTCGGAGGAGGACATGATCACACTATTGAGGGAGGGAGATTCCTTAAAACCATGACTCCAAAAAACAGCTGTTGATTACTCATAAAGGCCCACACACCCTTGCCCTTGACAAATGCCATGCCACAGGGTAGCTCCAGTTCTCATCAAAGTCTGGACAACAACACTCTCTTGGGAAGAAAGAAGGGAAAGGCTGGAGAAGGGAGGAAGTTAGGGAAGAGAAAGGAAAGGAAGATGGGAAAGAAAAACAATTAGTTTGAAATAGATTGATAGCTAGGCTGGACCACTCACGATGCAGGAAGAGGGAGGGAGGATTGAGTTAGCAAGAGAAGTCCCTGGAACCAGAGTCTCAAGCACACAGTCTTGTAAACTTGTGGTTTTCACATCTTGCCCCAAGCCATCTGCAAGGAGTTCTCAGACCTTCTGTGAACTCATTACCCCACCCTCTTTTATCTCCTGGCCTTCATTAAGATCTGGCTCATTCATTCAGTTCCCATCAGGTCATGTGCTCAGTTGCTCACCATTTCCCACATTCATGCTGATGGAGTCTATCTTTCCAGCCATTTAAATGCAACCAACCAATTTTTTTTTTGAGAGGGAAAGAAACATGACTCCACCTCCTCACAGTCTCCTCAGACTTGGCAAAAAGAAAATCTGGAGTCCTGCCCAGACCTAGTAAAAGCAGCCCACTTCCCCTGTTCAGTGTCAGTAATTTATGTATGCAATCATTCAAAGATTATTTGTGGAGCGCTCACACATGACAGAGCCTGGGATCCATACCTTCACAGTGCTTCTCAAACTCCAACATGCCTGGGGCTCACCTGGAAAAACCCTAAAATGCAAATTCCTGATGGAGCTAGCCTCGGGTGGCTGATAATCAATTATTGAACCCACACAAACCACTATGAACATCACTATGAAACCATGTGAAAAGTGTTAAGTCCTAGCCTTCTGAGATACCCAGACAGTAAGGAGCGGAACTGGGAGGAAATGCTAAAGTTGTCTGTGTGGATATAAGTATGTGTTTGTATCTGCAATTGTATTCAACAAGCATGTATTCTTAATGGGCAAAATCCATGTCATGTTCTTTTTTTTTAAAAAAAAAAAAACTTTCTCAATACCTAGCTCAGTGCTTGATAGAGTAGATGCTCATTCACTGAATGAATGAATGAATAAATAAATGAATGAATGAATACAAGTGTAATCATTTGTTTATTAAATCATATATAACAATGTTTCACACCTTGGTTATACATTTAACTGCCTATTCAAAACTCAGTGAGCTACCTGGGTGTGGTGTCACATATCTATAATCCCAGGATCCTGGGTCTCAAATGCTGGAGACAGAAGGATCATCAACTCAGAGCCAGCCTTGACTAAGTAGTGAGTTCAAGGCCAGGTCTAGTCTACATGAGACCCTGTCTCAAGACAACAAAATTCCTCAGTGAGTCAACAAATACTAAAAAGAGCACAAAGACCATAGCAGGCCTGAAATGGATTTGTGCCAGCTCTTATAATGATTATGATATTGTGGCTCCTGCTCTCAGAAGTAGACAGTCTGAGGCTTCTCTATGCAGGATGGTGTCTCAAAGCTCCCTGGGTAACTTGTCTGAGATTCACTGTCTTGAATGCTGCAGTCTTTGACTCTGAATTCTAGTTTGCTGACTTGTTAGAGGCGTTAGAGTAAGCTATTTCTCTGTGCCCCTTTTTCTTTACCTCTGACATGAGGCTAACAGAAGAGCCCACATTAGAGGGAAGAGTAAGTGAACTCCTCTCTGTGATACACTTCTGGCAGCACTTTTCTGGGGAAAAACAGAAGTGGATTAGAAGCTTTCATTCCTTTTATGTCATTATTATCACCATCACTGTCTTCAACGACAACTGACCCCGGCCATGAGATCCATCAGCTTATAAAGTATTAAGCTGGAAAATGAGATCAGAAAAACTGGCCTCTTGGGCCTCTACAGGCCCAGCCTGGTCTTTTCACTTTCTTCCTCCACACTATTTGGGTTTCCCTTTCTCTCCCAGTCTGCTCCCCCATAATAACTTCTTGAAACTTCCAACCCGTTTACAAATGAAGGCCATTGCTGTGATGGCTGTCGTCCAGGCCAAAGCTGGCAAAACCGAGGAAAGACAGGCCCCTCTCATTCAGCCACACACAGCCTACTTGTCACCCTTTTGGAAACCAGTGACTCAGATGTAACCCTCCTGCAAGGTAGCAGCTGGTGGGTTTTGGCAAAGCATATAAAAGGAGCACATTCTCTTGCCCAGTGACCCAGAGCGCCAAGAAGGTCTTAATGGACCTCTCATTCATGCTTTAGCCTAATTAAAATGGCATTATCAGTTTCAATAGCAGGTTACTTCTGCCAACTGCAACTGCTTCTCTTCTCTGGGGCATTCACTTCTTGTTTCAGTCAACAAATCCTCAATATGGAGACAAGGAGCACTGGAGGAGCTCGGTTCCCCTTCCTCTCTGCCCTTCCCCATTTGAGATTCCTGGTTTGAGGAGGTCTTTGCCATCTTTGTATATCTATGCAGGTTCAGACTGCTCAGTGTGGGAGCATCTCTATACACTAATAGTCCAAACTCCCATGGGTTCACACATGGACTTTTTATTTTAATGTCAACAGAAGATCTTTCCAAGGCCAGAGCCCATATTCTATACAAACTGAGACATCCGCAGCCCAGCCAATTCAAAACTACAAAGGTCCTAATTTCTGGCAGGCCGAGATAAAAGGTAACACAATGTACCTCACCTGTTCTCTGTAAGTTCCACACTCTTACCTCTCAGGAGGTAGGTCACTATTTGCCTCTAAACATCTCCCAAAAATTCTGTAAAGAGCTCATTTTCGTCTGCCTTAGCTACCAGCTGAATATGATTTTGCATTTTGTGATATAAGAACCCTTGATTTATGCTGGTTTTGTGGCACGTGTGTTTATATTGCCAACCTTTGGAGGCAGAAACATAAAGATCACTGTGAGTTCAGGGCTAGCTTGTTCTACATGGAAAGATCTGGGTCACCCAGGGTTACATAGACAGACTGTCTCAGAAGGTCCAAAAGTAAACAAACAAACAAAGAACCCCTTTATAGAAACATGGTAGCACTTAGGGAAAGGCTCCAATGCTGCAGCAAGCAAAGCCACTAAATTCTGAATCCAGACTTAATAAAAGACAGCAACAGTGCTTTAAGTGATTTGGGAAGGGCAGTAAAGACAATACAAGAATAAATCATATCTCAGAAAATCTGTTACTGTGGCCTCTAATCTTTTTCTGCCACACCGTGGCATCTATTTTTTTATTCATTTCCTAATGCATGTATCTTACATTTGCCACATCATAAAACTATCGCATATGGCATACTGGCTGGGGGAGTGAGCTTTAGGCTCAAGCAGGCCTACTCGATTACCACTTGTACCACTTGAGCAGCTGTGTCCTAGGACAAGTCATTTGGATTTGTCCAAACGCCAGTTGTCTAAGTTTAACTAAAGTTCTCCCATCCAGGATGAGCTGGGAGAGATGCGGTGGAAGAGATTGTGATGGTGAGCTTGGGCAGAAGAAGAGTTGCTGCTCTGGCTTTAGAAATTCCTTTTCCAGCCTCAGTATTGCAAGCCTTTTCTACATAAGAAATTATATTTCAGTCTTCCAAAGCCTTGGGATCCTAGCTTACAGTAGCTGCATGGTATGATTAATCTTCATTGTCGGCTTGACCAATGTTAGAATCACCACAGGAACACAACTCTGGGTGTGCATATGAGGGCATTTTCAACAGGGTGTGACTGAGATGGGAATTCGTACCCTGAAAGTGGGTGGGACCATCATTCATCTTTTTTTTTTTTTTTGCTTCCTGATTGCAGACACTGTGTGACCAGCTGCCTAATGCTCCTGCCAGTGTCTTTCCCACCACAAAGGACTGTAACCTTAAACTGCAAGCCAAAGGAAACCATCTCTTCCCTTGCTTTTGTTAGGCATTTTTGCCACAGTAATGAGAAATCAAATAGCTAATTCACCGGGGAAGCCAGCCCCTGACGGAAATAGTAGAGAGATGACTCAAAGGGGAATTCTATTTGCTCTTCCCTTTTATCGATGTTCTTCCATTGAATAAAAGACACAGTGAGGTGGCTAAATTAGACCAGAAATAAAAGGAAGTCTTGCAGTCTCTCTCATCTCTGTGCCTGGAACTCAGGGTAGACGGAAACCGACACACAGCCTCTTCTAAGCAAACACAAAATTAAAGTCTTTCCCTTGCACCTTGGCAGATAATCACTATCATTATTCCAGACACAGAAACAACTTCAGCCTCTCCAATTCTTCTCTTTTATGAACACCCAATAGAAAGATAACAAGCTGAAATTACCATGAAGCTCGAGTGATGAAGCCCATGGGTACCTTGTGAGATTCTCTTGCTGCTTTCATAAACTTTTGCTCAGCTCCAAATGTTTCCATATTCGTCCATGTTCATGAGAACTCTAAACAGGAAACTTAACACCAGGTTTATATAAGATATGATGAAAGTAGCTGCTCAGAGGCCATACGGTTCATCCAAGATCACCTAGCTGCCACTAAAACAGTACGAGTTAGAACCAGAGTCTCCTGACCCCAAATGTGTGTTCTTTACTCAACAGCCTTCAAGCCAGCTCTCATCTGCTAAACTGTGGTCAACTCCAAACCAGCAGAATAGGCGATGAATCACTTGTGATTATAATGGGGAGGAGTCGGTAGTCCTTATTACAGGTACTAAGAGAACCTCATGAATGTCCATCTGGAATTGGCAGAGGCTGGGGACCCTAACAAAATGATATCCATGAGGGCTTCTCAAATTACTCCAGTCCATGGCCTATGTGACCACTTCTGCCCTAAATTGATCCCTTCATCCCATCTACCCAGAAGCTTCCTTTACTTGGATGTCCAGTGGGGAAAGTCTGGCTAACTCAGCATAAATACACTCCAGTGATATCAAATGCTCTATAAATCAACAGGACTCACTCAGACTTTAGCTTCTACATTAAAATTGCCCGTTCTACTTCCTTTTAAGCAAGGAGAGAGAGTCATCAAACTAAGGTCTCATATTATTCCATAATATGAAACACGTGTGGCTTACTAATACCAGACAAGAAGATCCGTACTCTGTGGAGCACATTCCTAAACATACCATGGGATGTACATAAGAGGGTGGCTTTAATTAAAGGCCTCTGAACCCCTTCTTTAAGCTGCTCTCCTTGAATAGCTTTGTCCTTTGACTACAAATCACCTGATTTACCTAGCCCAGGAGCACTGTACAATTTCAGCTGCAAGCTTTTCCTTTTTTTTTTTTTAGCGTACAATTGCCAATGAATTGGTGAGCCTGAAGTGTACCCTCCATGATGGGTCATGTATAAGAATAATACCTTTGAATGCAGATTAATGTCACATTTTCTGTGTGGTGATCTCTTTAGGAAAAGTATGAAAACTATGGATTCCTTCCAAGAATCATTCTTTGAACTGCATTAAAACATAAGATTATAAAGTAAAATGATTATATCAAAATACAGTTATCCAAATACTGAAGAGCAAATTTTAATAGAGTAATAAATGTTTGTTTACAAATACTTTGCATAATAATGTCTAGTAGTGAGTCTTATATCACCATGATTTTGAAGCAGTAATGAGCATATTTTGAGATTTAGGAACTATAATATTATACTATAATAATATGTATAGTAGTAGCAACTAATCACAGGAACAACTAAAACTAGAGATTCATGTCTCTATTTGCAATTGAAGGAAGTGTCAGTTCAAGCTTGTAGAAACTAAAGATGCCATTTTTTTCATGAATTCTGATCCCAGACTATTTGAGTGAGGGATTAGTGGATTCTCGATTATGATCAACCCTTATACCAGAGAGAGCTACACGGGTGTGTCTTAGTCATGGTTTTCATTGCTCTGATAAAGACCATGATCAAAAAAAAAAAAAGGACTTGGGGAGGAAAGGGTTAATTTCACCTTACAGGTTATAGTCTATCATCCAAGGAAGTCAGGGCAGGAACTCAAACAGGGCAGGACCCTGCAGACAGGAGCTGATGTAGAGGCCATGGAGGGGTGATGTTTACTGCTTGCTTCTAGTGGTTTGCTCAGTTTGCTTTGTTATAGAACCCAAAACCACTAGCCCAGTAGTAGCACCAATCACAATGAGCTGAGTCAACCTACAATCACTAATTAATAAAACGCACTATGGGCTTGCCTACAGGCCAATCTGGTGGAGCATTTTCTCAATTGATGTTCTTTCTTTCCATTTAACTCTAGCTTGTGGCAAGCAGACATAAAACGAGCGAGCACAGAATGGATTGAAGAGGAATGAGGTTTAGCTGTCAATACCAATGAGAGAATTTGCTAACCGCCAACTTTTGCTGCAGAGGGAAGACAAATAATCCCTAACTACTGAAGTAATGCTTTCAACTGCTGACGGTAAGGGAGAGATGAAGTTGTAGAGCACGACAGCACAAGCATGACAAACACAGGCAAGCAACCCTAAAGCAAGGTATCCAGGGACCTACCCAGCGGCATTTGAAGAGACAAATTTATGGAATTTCTAAATTTTCTCACTTAATATTCATTACATTATTTCTTTAAATATTAAAATAATTTTCTAGGTCAGTGATCAGGTCTACACAGAAACCACATTCCCAGGAATCATCCGTGTATGTGGCTTTCCTTCAAGTTAAACAATAAGTTTCTTGAACGCAAGGCCTCTACTCTGTAGGCTTTGGCCTGCTCTGCCCCCTTTTCTGAAGACTTGTCATAATAAACGTCCCATAATATATACTTAACAAATATTTGTTGAATCAATCACGGAGTGAAATTTCTACAAGAAGCCATGGGACATAAAATAGCAATTTAATGATGCAGTTTAACGATCTAGTCATAGCTGTTAAGAGGAAAATAATGAAGTCGATTCAAAACCTCATAGGAAATGATTAAATTAAAACTTTTCATACAACAATGGTTAAAAAGTCATTTGGGTCACTGAATATTTACTGTGAACAACTATGGGTCATATTGTCTTCTGAGGATTGAGCTAACATGAGAGGCAGAACAAAGAATGAGATGCATACTCTATGAGACAGATCACCTGAGGTGTGCCATACAACTAGCATTAGATGGCCTATACCCAAATACTAGCCCCATCTCTTAATAATAATAGAAACTTAGACAAGTTGCTAAGTCAGGCCTCAATTTTCCTGTCTATAAAATGAGAGTAACACTATGAATTTCACAGAGAACTCCAAAAGCGTAATAAATGTGTGAAGGAACCCAGTACTGTAACTGGTATATAACAGACATACATTAAAGGTTTGGTTTTTGTCACTCATATAATATATGAGTGTTTTAGGGTCTGGGGGTGTAGCTCAGTTGATTATGTACTCTTCTCCAAGTATGCACTGGTTCCCCGCACTGCATAAATTATGCATTGCAGAACACATTTATTTTTCTAGCACTCAGAAGGCAGAGACAAGAAAATCAGAAGTCCAAGGTCATCCTTGACTATATAGTAGGTTCAAGGCCAGTCTTAGCTATCTAGAATTCAAGAGCATCCTGAGCTACATTAGACAACCCTATCTCAAAAGCTAGAAAAAAAGAATATTTTTATTGTACATTCCCAGCAAGGTGGAGGTAGTGGTGATAGAAAATAGGAATCAGATCAGGAACTTTAGACAATCACCTCACCAGGAAATCAATTTTATTTAGATAGTGGAAAGATAAGCGCTCCGGCTCTGGAATCAGCCTTTTGATGCTGGCCAACTGACTTCTTTCCTCCTGCGCCAGATAATTTGTTTATAAAAGGCAATAGCAATGCCAGCTTTTAGAGTTAGTAAGGATTAAATTAACTAATGCATGCAAAATGCTTAGAGTGGCATCAGATACACAGCAAACTGCCAATCACTGTTAGACACAGCTGGGAGGAGGTAGTAAGAGAGGAGCAGAAAGCATAAAAGTTATAGAAGATTAGAGTCTTGCTACTATTCCTTCAGTGTTATCCAAACTGATTATGCAGCTCTGCTATTCTTCCTTATAGAAAGTAAGAATCCTGGTACACTGTACCAGCGTGAAATGGCTCTTGCAGGGTGGCAGACCCCGAAGTTCACAATCCAAAGGCAATCCAAGGAGCTATGGTTCCAATTAGGACAGCAAAGCTGGCCCCAAAACCATTCCCCGCAGCTTGGCAGGAAAAAGTGTTTGCAACAAACCAGACCATGTCCCCCATTTTCTGTCTTTGTTTCTCAGTTCAAACATTTGCAAAGCGTTCTGAACTTGGGAGAGGTGGTGGCGGCAGCAGCAGCAGTAATGGTTTTAAAAGGCAGAGCCAGGATCAAATGAAGGCAAAGCAAACACATAAATGCTCAAGGGTATTAGAGGCCAAAATAGAAATCATGAAACTATAGAAGAAATTAGGAGTGATAAAATTAATGTTCACCCAATATAAGCAATGATATCTTCTTAGAAGTAACATCTGATTCTTGCCGATTAAAAGCCTATCTAGATCTCTAAATTCCCAATTGAGTTTTCTTTTAAATCTGACTTGAGAGTTTCTATTCCTCTCCCCTGGTATCCCTGGGACAATTTGTACAATATTGCTATAGGGCAATTTTGATGATTCCATTTTTATTATTTTGTATTGAGATGATAGCTCCACACAGTAAATTGTAAATATGGAGTATATAGCTAGTGGAATTTTCACATATGTCTACATTCAGGGTGATACTATTAGATCAGACTCTGTAATATAATATGGAATTAGTGATCCCAGAGACTCCTTGGGGGCAATCATAAGACTACCCTATCCTAAGATAACTACTTTTCTGACCTGTATGGCCAAAGGTGAGTTTGGGTGATTTTGAACTTCATGTAACAGATACACCTCCCTTTTCTTTCTCGAATCTTCAGACATGTCATTAAGCATGTTATAACAGACACAGGAAATAAAAAGGAGAAATGAAAATGATAAAGGATACTACTATATGTAGCTTAACATGAAACAATAGATAGCAGAAAAGAGGTCCTAGAGGAGATGATTGGTCTCCAAAGATACCATTGTGCCACACTTGGCGCCTCTGATATAATGCATGAGCACTATCGCCCTAGGTTTCCAATTATCTAAATCCACATGTGGTTCTCCTCTGTAAGTACTCTAGCAGGCCCACCACCACTGGGGAATGACCTGCATCATATTAAGAGTCAGCTTTATCTCCTGCAAAATGAGGTCTTATTTCTTGTAGACTATGCCTTTTCAATGCAAGTTAAGAGGCATGGACAGCAATCTCTGCCATTCTCTGGCAGGGTAACTTCAGAAAATCTCTTTGCCTCAGTCTCTTCATTTGAAAAAAATGAGGCTAGTGGGGGATTAGATGCACACCACTGTGCTCAGGTTTTCTGTGAGTGCTGGGCATTCAGACTCAGGTCTTCATGCTCACACAGCAAGCACTTTACACACTAAGACATCTCCCCAGCCACTAGCCAATAATTCTATGTAATAAAAAAAAGGCCTTTCTAAGGAAAAGCACTTACACTTCTTTAGGGCACACATGTAAAGACCAAGAAGAATTTCAAGTACCTGCTTCATTAGGCATTATAAGGATTAATTACTTAGAATAATATCTGAAGCACACTATCTCTTAAAATTAACTTTTTATCGTTACTGTTCCCATTGTCATTATCATTACTATTGTCTAGAAAACATCATTAGAGATTTCAGAATTATCTGAAGCATACAACATAGACCAACATATGCAAACCAGATACAAACATAAATGTACATACATGAATAGCACTGCATCTGTAGGTGTATATATATTACACACGGGCACTTTTATGCAAATATGCATACAGACACATATGTGCCTTTGGCTCCCCGCTGCTCAGGATATAGGTAGAAATGACTCTCCAAAATCCTCTAGAAAGCTCCTGCTGATTAAAAATCAGTGAAAAAGATCAAAGTAAAAGAAGTGTAAACCAGGGAAAATTATTCATAAGCAATACATTTGCCATGAATAAGTCTGGAGAATACAAATATCCTGTACACACACACACACACACACACACACACACAAGTGAATTCTGGGTTCACTTATTCTGAGATAATATGGTGTAAGCTGAAATTCACAATATGACCATAAAATACTGTTGAGAAATTTGACTCATGATCTCCAAACCATAGTGAGTCTTCCTGAAAGAAGAAAGGGAGTTCAATTAGTCACTATTCCATTATAGGAAACACCAGGTAGAAAATCAAGTCATCCAGAATATCACCTTAGAAATTCTGTCAGTCTCTAAAATCCCATGACATTTCTGTCCAGCTTTGTAAGACTGGAGAGAAATACAGACACAGCCTTGGGAAGTTTCAATGAATCCTTGCCTCTATAAGAAATGTGCCTGACAACTCTAAAGATTATTTTTCTGGACAGCGATGAAAATTTTCAAAGATTCTGTGATTATGAATAGGAAATAGTCCTACTAAAGTGGATATTAGTATAATTAAAACTATCCTCTGCCATACTTTCCTCCACTATCTCGTCCAGGAGGTTACTATGGAGTTAAAATGCACTGCTCTGTACATTAGAACCTCAAAGGGGGATAATCCAAACTCTGTTCTTAAGACTCGGTTCAACAATGGTGGCATGAACATGGGAATGGAATACTGGTGAGCTTAAAAGACCTGCAAGCTTATGGCCAATACCGTGCATGTGTAATATATGTGCGCACATGAACTGGGAAGTGCTAAGCAAAGAAAGAGCCAAGTGATCCAATTCTAAGAGGATTTTTTGTTATGAAAACAATAAAATCAAAGGTTAGAATCAGGAACTTGGATACCATTCAATCCATTTTGGCAAAAAAAAATCTAACCAATTAAGAAAAGTGAAAGATATGCTTTAAGAATCCTTTGGCTCCGATGCTTAGATAATATAGTTTGACTTTGGGGCTGGCAGACAAGAGAAAACAATGCCAACCTAAAGGTGAGTTGATGATGAAAATCACCCCCTTTGGGCCAGTGAGATGGCTCAGCAAGTAAAAGTACTTGCCACCAAGTCTAACTACCTGAGTTGGACCCCTGTGATCACAGGTGGCATAAGGAGAAAAACAATGCCCACAAGTTGTTCTGTGACCTACACACTGGCACCATGGCAAGAATGCATATAAGCATAGACACACACACTATATATGTGTGTGTGTGTGTATATATATACTATATATGTACATATTGTGTGTATGTATGTATATGTGTGCATATATGTGTTTATGTAAGTATGTATATATATAATACATTTTAATTTTAAAAATCCCTTACTGAAAAGAAGCAGATAGCAGGCTATAGATGATTAATATTAACCTTCATTTCAGAAATGCATGGAGACCTTCTCATCATGGCAACTATCCCTTCTCACCTCTCTTACCTGGCAGACACAAGCTGGTATATAGAAGTTTGAGGCAGTCAACTACAGGAATAACTACAACCACACCCAGCAAACAACATGAATCTTGAAAGCATGAGACCGAACAAAAGTCAGGTACTTCTGAAAAAATGAAGAGAAGGGGTTCTATTTAATTAAAATACAAAAAGAGACAAAATGACACTATGATGCCAAAAGATCGGACTGTTGTATTCAGTATCGGAGTAAGTAGATACTCAGCATTATTTTGCCTTCTGTGCTATTTCCAGGATTTCTAGCTGTGCTTAGTGGGAAAGAAATGTGAGAAATGAGTCTCTGCCATATTGTGTGGACTGCCTGGCCTAGGGGTCCTGTCTAAAAACACTTTACTTCCCGTTATAAAAGATAATCATCATGGCCAAGGGAAACATTGGATGTGCCCTTGGGGTTCTGCCAGTAACACACAGCTGAAATTTCATGGACACACTACAAGCCTGAATGGCAGCACAAGACAAAGGAAGCATTTCCCAGGAAGGAAGCATTTTCCAGGAACTCATTCTTCCCCACACATAGGCTCCTACTGGCAGGCGGTATCCCCCAAAATAATTAACAGTATTAAATGGGGACCACATGATGGGCTTGGTTGCAATGTTACAAAAGCACGAGGACAGCCAGCAAAGGAGTTCTCCACACCAACAGTGCCTAAGCACCCCCAAGCCCTTCTCAGCACCACGGCCCTCCATTCTCACCCCCATGGAGGTGGAAAACTAGAAAGTCAAGAAGAGCAGAAAGAAATACAGGGAAGGTCAATGAGGAAGAATACCTGGGCGCCTGTGGTTCTGAGAGCTGCTTCTTCAAATCCTCATGACCACTTATAGCATTGCAATCTTTACTAAAACTGGGGAAACAGATAATAACGACAGCAGTGCTTCCCCACATTGGCTGCATGTTAAAATCAACTTGGTAGTTATTTAAAGCCTGGTGTGATACCTAGGCATTCCTTATACCATTTCCTTCTGAATATTCAGGACTAGGAGGGCAGACATCAGCAGTTTTAATCCCTCCAGTCTGGGGACTAGAACATTATTTAGTATGTAAAAAGCCCTGAGTTCAATCCCCAGCACTAAACACAAAGTAAAACCAAAACTCCCAGCTATATCCAATGTGCCGCCAATGTTGAGAACAAATGGTTTAAGTCAGCATTGGATAAACTTTTTTTTCCAAGACAGGGTCTCACTATGTAGCCCTGGCTGTCCTAAAACTAGCTCCATAGACAAGAATGGCCTGGAATTCACAGAGATCCTCCTGCCTCTGCCTCCTGAGTGCTGATATTAAAGGCATGCACCACCACCACCTGGCCCATTTGGTAAACCTTAACATGCATAAATTGCACATAAAAATAGATTCTAAAACTGTAGGACTAGGATGGGGCCTGCTTGTGCTCTTGGCCTTTGACCTCCTTAGACTAGTACCTGAGGCTGCAAGGAAATGAGTGCATTTTGATAATGGTCAGAGACATTCCAATACATATGAATTTTTTTCTAGTTTCTTATGTCCACTTAGACACCACTGGATACAAATCTGTGTCCCTTTTATACTAAAGCAGGTGTGAAGGCCCTGTTATTTCCCTCCTCTGCTTTAGGGAGATGCCAATGGAAGTACATGACACCCAGTTTCAGGAACATCACGTCACAGAAAAGCAGCCAGCTCTCCAATCCCATCCCATTAACCACTAGTGAGGCTGATTTCATCGGGGAAGAAATAGCTCTCTGCAGTTTGGTGGTTTTCAAGGGCTCTCTATGAGCTCCCTTATCTGACAAGATATTAGGCCCAAGCCATGCCAGAGTGTGCGCATTAAAGAGACCCACATGTAACTGCTTCAGAGTAAACACTCACTTAATCCTATGTAGCTGGACAGTCTAACAAACGAATGAGTCGGTACCATCTACTTAGGATATATGATCCAATTTATATTATGACTTCTTTCTAAGGGTTGAACTGATTTTGACACATATAAAAATGTGGTTTCAATCACTCACAATTACACCATTTGAATGAGGGAGAAGGAAATAATTTTTTGTTGTCGTTGTTGTTTTTTCGAGACAGGGTTTCTCTGTGTAACAGTCCTAGCTACCCTGGAACTATCTCTTGTAGACCAGGCTGGCCTCGAACTCACAGAAATACACCTCTGTGTCTCTGCCTCCCGGGTGCTGGGATTAAAGGCGTGCACCACCACCGCCCGGTGAAAAGGGCTTTTAAGGAGCCCAAATGTGAGGCAAACAAGCAACAAAGTGGAATGAAGGGAATTTGTGCAAGGATAGGATGGGGCATTGCTACTGCCATGATGAAGCTAGGGAGACTTTCACCTCTATGGCTGGGTTTCACGCAGTAGTGGTCCACCAGTCAAACATGTAGGAAAAGCCTTGAGAAAAGAGTTCAAAAAACTCCTTGCCACTTGCTCCCTCAATCTATTGTTCTGTCCATCAACAGTTTGGGGCTCTAGAATCACTAATGAACAATAGGACTGTGGCGAGAGGTCAGACTTCTGGCAGGCCCAGCGTAGCCATCCTAAAACCAGATAAAATAATTTTATATGCTTAAAACTTTTCTATTCATGTGGGCATCGAGTCTTGACACTAAGAGGATGCCACCTATGATTAGGAAATCTCCCAAATAGCCCTTGACTTTCTAATTCCATTGTCATAATACCCAGTAGCACAAATTATATGTCTATCCCGTTTTACACATAAGGAGACTAAGACAACACCTGTGTGAAAGTTGCCTAGCTGGGGAAGTACGGTGATTGAAGGCAGTCTGACACCACAAACCAAGTCCTTAATGGATCCTGTGGTCTGGGTCCCATGTCCATCCTGGACAGGGCCTTGTTGACTTGGTCTAGTTTCCTATGATCAGTCAGAGGCAATAATACCCCATAGCCTTCAGAACCACTGAAAGAAAAGTTGTGAACTGCTGTAGGAAATCCTACAGCCAGTAGCCTTCAAGTTATCCACCCACTTGGGCGTGGCCTAATATACTATAAATGCCAATGTAAGGTGCGCGGTCCCTTTCTCTTCCAGCTGCTGAATTCAGTTTCTGTTCCCCGTTCATGCAGAGGACTGTGATCTGTGAGTCTACCCCTAAATAAATAACCCTTTATTATACTCAGTTCTGCGCTAGTGTGGGGTTTCTTTTTAGCGGCCATCTTCACTGAATCCCATGGCCATCTATATATGGAAGCTCTCTCTGCCAAAACAGCTTGGTTTTGTCTGTCCATATGTATACAGACAACACAGAAATGAATGTTATCATACGTTTATCACTAGACTATTATTTTTTCTGTAACTTTACCCAATATTTATACTGAAAAAAATAGGTACTGGGGAGTTATATAACATTACAGCCAATATCCTGATTTTGAATAAAGAATTCCTGAGCCTTAATCTGAGGATTTCCCCTCACACTATAGCTACACTATAATGACATTAATTGATGACCTGGAGAATACACAGAAGATTTTCTTGGTAGCACATGAAACATCTTTCTCTCAACAGGAACATTCTCATCCAATCAAACCATGTTCCAAGTAGATCTTCAAATAGGCTATGATAAGACCTGAGACATATTTCCTAGGTTTCCTTTTCTTCCCAAACATATTCCCCAGATTCCTTTGCAACTAAACACATCTATATAAGAGTTCTGACCAATGGCAAGTGTACAGAAATTATGTTTCTCCATTAAGCCTAAATTATAAAAACAGCATAATCTTCCATACCCTTGACCCTTATCTACTGCTAGATTTGATGTCCCCAGTGGAGGAGTGTAAGGCCCTGGGGAGTAGAGGGGTTACAAGATGGAAGGAGCCCAGGCTCTAGAATGACTGCATGGAGCAGAGCAGACTCTCATCAACTAATAATGAACTGTATTGTGAGCAGGGAAGAAATGGATTGTGCTGTGCCACCAAAACATTAGCATTCGCCTGCTAAGTGTCCTTAGCCCGGCCTGATGAATATACAGATGACACTCCTTCTCTTTGTTCTTGGCACTCTTAAAATCTTGCCTATTGTTTACGTCAGTGATTGTTGAGGTTTGGTCCCTGAAACCTCTCCAGTGGGAACTTATTAGTAATACAGAGTCTTAGATCTCATTCCAGATCCACTAGAACAGAAACTCTGGGGTTTAGAGTCAAGGAATCTGTACTAGAAACAGTTCTCCAGGTAATTTTTTGCTTTAGCTCAGTGTTGGAAATTGAACTGATGGTCTTGCAGCAGGTTAGGCAAGACGAGTTCATCTAAATCTGGGTGATTCTGAAACACATTTCAAGTTTGAGACCCACTGGATTCAGCAAGCTAAAAGTCATTGATGAAATCTATAGTGCACGCTTCAAGCCTCATCCATCTCCTCCTTGGCTGACCTCTTAGTGCCCCTCACTTGGGCACAAGATAGATATGGCCATTACCATTGTGGCCATGTTATTCTACCTGTGCCATATATGATTGTCTCATGTTTTCATGGTGCCATCATCTTCCATGCCTACTGGTGAATGGTGAAAGCAAAGAAAGATGGAAAGGAGGGAAGGAGGGGCATAAACGACACAAGATAAAGCAGCCAGCTCACTGGTCACCAGCATTCAGGAGATGGAAAGCTATGAAGTGTTGAAAGGTGACATGACTGCTTCAGCTACGACGTGAGAAACATCCCCACCTTGCCCGTGACTCTGTTTCCCCATATGCTAGATTGAGATAATAACGGGTACCTACTGTCATGAGGATTTGAGAAGATCTTTCTGTCTGATGCTTAGAATCATCCCAGGCATGCAGAAAGTGCTCCACGAAGATGTGGAATTATGCCCTACTGAATGGCTGGCCTGAGGAGGTTGTCTAATCCTCTGAACCATGTCCCCTCATCTGCAGTAAGAGCCATTGCAAGGATGTGTTGAGAAGTAGTGTGCACTGAGCTATGGTCCAACACACAGGAGGGACCAGGTCAAGGGTTTAGGTCAGTGCTTCTCAACCTTCCTAATGCTGCGACCATTTAATACAGTTCCTCATGCTGTGGTGATTCCCCCAACCATAAAATTATTTTGTTGCTTCTTCATAACTCTAATTTTTGCTATTGTTATGAATCTTAATGTAAATATTTTTTGGAGACAGAGTCTTGCCAAAGGGGTCACGACCCACAGGTTGAGAACCACTGGCTTAGGAGCTCACTAACCTCCAAAGGCTATGTTCTTTTTATCCCCAAGTTTCCTTGGGTAGTAGAGAGTGGAAGAGAATACAGAGTATTAGTCAGACAGCAAACAGTTCACAGTTGAAAGTGTCTGGGAAGAGAGCAACTGAAGCTTCAGCCTCCTCAGAGGGACCAGGGATCAGAATCAGCACCAAGTCAGCATCAAGAGAGGTGGCCTAGCAGGCTAGTTCTTTAGGGTTTCCAAACATTTGCTGCCTTCTCTAAATAAATAGCCACTATGGTCCCATTGACTTTGCTCCTGGAAAATCTTTGTCTAACTCTGAGAAACTGCTCACAGCAACTTGAGAGCAAAGGTTAGACACAGCTCTCCTCAGACTGGCAATTAGTGGATTCCAAAAAGGAAAGGGATTGCCCATGTATTACCTCCTTCCAGATCACCCCTCCGGAATTGAGGTGAGATGGACAGGGAGACAAGGAATTTCCTTCTTTTCTTTTTTGTTTTTGTTTTTAAGCTTAAGAGCCAATTTAGAAGATGAAGAAAACCCACAATGTTTACATGGGGTTAAAAGGCATGCAATAGAAGTGACGATTGTGGAACTCTTAAGCCTTTGTTTTTCTTACCTGATGTCTAGCTTCCATCTGTCCAGGAGGTCCATTTTTCTTGGACTTTTCTATGTAGCATCTCATAAAGTGTGAGTTTGGAAGAACTATTTAGCTATAAAAGCAAAGATACTCAAGTCCTTCCGCCCAGTAAGTCCATCTCCACTTGTATCCCCCACAATGGATTTTTCAGGTTTGCTACCTATGGTGTACACAGGGAGAGGGGTCACTGTTTGCAGTAAATTCAAACTCTAACTGACTTCAAGCAGAGCCTAAACTTTGGTCCTTCTCTGCTTAGGATGTCAGAGGAAGAGACTGGTTTTTACAGGTCCCTAGCCTTGCTCTTATCTAAGTCTCCCCCAAATCACCACACATAGGTGTAGAGGACAATTAGGCCCTGTGGGAGGAGTCTCATTGCTGGGGAACCCCAACCAGGCTAAGAGCTTTAGAGAGAAACGAGTACTTTCTATACACAGAAGCAACAATATTTAGGAAGCCCAGCTAAACATCTCCACCTTCTGCCCCCTCTCTCTCACTGTGCGATCCCCACTTACCCATCCTTTTGAGGGACCTTCAGTCTCTCATGCACCCCGGGTGGGGGCTCTTCTCCCCTTGGTCTGGATTTTGAATCTACCATTCTAATGATGACCTGGATGCACATCAAAATTACCAGGGTTGCTTCTGTGAAAATTAAGACAAACTAATGCCTGGGTCTGCTCCGCTGTTCCCCACCTGACCCAGATTATAACTGGCCAAGTTGACCCCAGGCTGCTCCAAAGTGGAGTCAAAGCTGAGAACCATTGAGCTAGTTCTGGGGTCTGGCACGCATTGCTCTGCTTCCCTTTAACTGACCAACTCTATGTTTCCTCTGGGAGTCTCAGCACAAATGCCAAATCTTTCTGGAAGCTTCTTTGGCTTCCAGACTAGGCTAATCTTTTGTTATATGTGCCCATGTCACCTTCCCTTGCCTTCATATGGTCCTTGCAGCATAAGGAATTTGTTCATTCAGTTCCCTGTCTTCTTACAGTTCCGAAAAGGGCAAGGACTACTCTGGGACTGTGTGTATTTGTCATCGTGGCCTCCATTCCCCAATCCATGCCTGACTTAGGGTAGGTACTCAAGACAAAACTATTTGGTATTTTCAGTGCCGGGTGCTGCCCCAGTACATATTGATAGTAGTTAGTAAAGCAAGCATTTTACAAATGACAGTAAAATACCCTGCTCTTCCTTATGGCAACTGAGTGGGAAAGTTTCCAATTTGCTTTTTATGTGGCAGAGACTGACTAGTTCTCCACCAAACCAGCTGCCTACCCTTTGGGTACACCAAAAGATCTCATTTCCCAGCCTCCTTTTGACTCTGAGCAGCCTTATGTACTCATGATGGCCAGAGTAGAATGTTGTTAGAAACAATGAGTACCATTTCCCATCCTGGACCACAAAAACTGGCCTTCACATTCCCTACATTCAACTTGCTCACAGTCTTGAACTGCTGACTAGATTCAAGGGCTGGTAAAGAACTCTGATGCTGAGATGGAGGGTAGAGCAACAAGAGAGAGGGAGTCTGGAGCTTTGAATGAACATTCACAGTAGAGAACCCACCCCGTTTTGCCAGCCCATTTTGGACAGTGATGCAAATGAGAAATAACCATTCATTGACTTAATGTCTGGGGATGTGATAGCATTTAGCCTATCACGGGAATATATATTTTATATTTATAAATTTTATAAAAAATAAGTTCATATGCTTTATAAATTGTATATATTATATATTTTACACATTTATATATTTATAAATTTACTAAAACTTCAGAGCATATGTAATCTGTAAATTCAAAGAGCAAAGTGGTGTTTACTCTCTCAAATATACTCTATAGTTCTTATTTGAAGCACATGGCTTTCCCCCAGACAATGTATAAATAGTTGCAATATCATTCATATCTCTACTTCCCACCTAAGCCACGTGTTAGCAGATTGTAGAAGTAAGGGGATCTTCTTGGGTACCAGATACCTTTAACCTGACACCTTTCTTTTGAACATCCAGAAAGGAACCTAACCTATACTGTGGACTAATCTTATTCTCATATGTTGGGCTACTACCCAAGTGACTCCTAATTCACTCTGATCAGTCATGCTCAACAAAAGACAGGTTCCAGCTCTCCACCAGACTGTCACAACACTCCCACCCATTAGCCAAACCAGTGACTAAAATGGTGACTGCCTTACAAGCCCAGAATCCAATTCAAGTAACTCATGAATTCCCAGACAGCACTAAAAGGGAGGGACTGTTTCTGTTTTCGTTTTTTTTTTTATTTAATAAAGCATTAACTATACTTGAAGGAATACAAAACAGAACGAAGCCTATATATTTTCAGAAATTACTAAACTCCAATAAAACTTTAACACCAATCTGTTCTTTGAACTGACTCATATTTTTATTTATTACTAGACTCTGGCTCCACTGTTGCCTCCCTCCCCAACTTTTACCTTTGGAAGAGAAAGAAAGAAAGCAACCAGCATGCATACACCTCTGTGTTTATATCTGGCTAAAACAATAACAGTAATTTAATGGTTTAAGAGCATAGTTTTCAAAGGGAATTAATTATTTACTAAACATTTATTGCTCTCCATGCAAGGTTTCACAGGAAATACAAAACAATTAGTCCAGGTGCTACTCTCTGAAGGCTGACCATCTGGATAAAAGGATTGTGTTTAAAGAATAATTCATTCCAATGAAGGTTAAATGTGAGAAATGCCATAAAGGAAGTGATCTAAAAGCATAGAGGAAGAGTGGATTGCTCCTGAGTGGGAAAAGACACTCCTTTGCTTACACATTCAGCAAAGATTTCCTCAGTATCCACCGTAGACGAGCACTATGTTTAGTACTGTGCACACAGCAGTTAGCAAGACAGACATACAGGCACAACTTCACAAAGGAGGTGGTATCTGAATTGCGCCAATAGTCATGGGTGAATGGGTGGTAGAATAGTAATAACAAATACAGCAAGACACTAACAAAGATCCTTTGCAGTGTATTACATCTGCCCACCAACTGAGTCCTCATAACAACCACACACAGCTGGTACTAATCTTATTCCCATTTTACAGATAGGAAAGTTAGCTTTGAGAGGTTAAGTTACTTATCCATGGTTCCACAGAGCCATAATTATACACTGGGTAGGCTAGCTTCCTGACCCTGATCTTTATTCATGATGCCCTAAAATCAGAAATAGGCTTTAATTCCAGGGGAAAATAATTTCAAGCCCAGGTTTTGCCATGGTGTTAAGGATGGTCTCCCAGGAGGCTTGGGGGCAGGATGAAAATGCTGAAACCAAACTTAGAGCGACCTTATATTGCTTATGCTATAAGTCAAGATGGGCATCCTACATGCCAAGTTCAGGTTGATTTGACAAAGCAGAAGAAAATTGTTCTGTGTGCCCTATAACATAAGTGATGATGTTCTCAGTTGAAATTGTTGTTCAAAGGGCCATTTAACAATGTTATACTCCAAGAGCCTTTGGTCATTTTTATAGTTAAAAGCCATGAAAAGAAGAGGTTTCACATGGAAAGTAGAAACTTTTTTTCTCAGTCTATTCAACTCAGGGTTCTATTTTAAAAGCAATTTACTCTCAGTGTGCCATGCCTCTCCATGACATCACACACACACACACACACACACAGACACAAACACACACATACACACACACACACACACACACACACACACACCCCTCTGATTATTCGTGGGACAAATGAATTGTTGGATTCTTTAAAAACGTCTTACTAAATTGTTGAGTTTTGGAGAAAAAAACATGGCTCTCCAATCACAGCCAACCACTAGGCAAATAACAGACTATAAAATGAAGGACCCAATTAAAGGGGGTTGAGCCATTGTTTGGAGAGAGAAAACCTAAGAGAAGGAGTTCCAGATGACCCAGTTGCTAACCAAACTGAACAGCTGGTTTGTGTTCCCCTCAGATATAGGGCTGATAGTCTCCCAAACCTTCTAGGAGGTCATGCTTCATAGCAATTCCTTAAGAGAGGGCAAAGATTAAACATTCTAGCTCTGCCAGAACCAGGAGGACCACTAGTCTGAGAAATGAGGCCACAAGGAGCTACAGAAGATGAATTTAATGCATCTATAAAAATGACACTGCCAGGCTGGGCATTGCTGAGCTACACCAACACCATCCCTATTGGAACTTAATCCTCCTGCTCTTTCTACTTTCAGAACACACAGCACAATGACAAGCTAGATGTATGTGACCCCAAAACTTGCATACAAATATTTATGGCACCGTTATTCAAAATAGTCAAAATATAAAATAAATATAAATTGCTCAGTCGTCTGAGTGGGTGAATGAAATAGAACTTATTCCTGTAGTAGAATATTATATTCTCATAATGTATTCATACATGTTACAACATGGACGAAACTGTAAAATAGCAGAAAGGGAAATAACTCAAGTTCAAAAAAAAATTACACCTTGTGTGATCTCACTTATATAAAATGCCAAAAATAGATACATAGATAGACTATATCAGTGGGTTCCATGTCAGAGCCTAAAGGAAGAAATGAGGAATGACCGTCAATGAGCATGAGAGTTCTTTGGAGAGGGGAATACTGAACATTTTCTAAACGCGATTATACTGATGGCTGCACACCTCTGTGAGTGCATTAGAAGTCACTGAACTGTGGACTTTAAGTGGGTGATCTCTGTCTCAATAGAGGTGTCATATTTCAATGGTTAAGAGGTGGACTCAATAAATGTTAATACTCAGTAGACAAGTAGAGGAGATGGAAAAGGAAGAGTATATAATATATATAATCATGAGAAAGCATTAGGCATAGTCAAAAGAAAGAGAATTATATAAAATAAGAGACCTGACCCTTTCAAATTTTCCAGTGTTATAAAGGGCAATATCAGTGTCATGAAAGGACTCTGCATTATTCTTGTGACTTAACTGGAAGTTTGAAATGATAACACAATTAAAAATTAGCAAATTTCCCAGCATTTGGGAGGCATAGACAGGTGGATCTCTGTGAGTTTGAGGCCAGCCTGGTCTACAGAGGGAGTGCCAGGACAGGCTCCAAAGCTACAAGAAACTCTGTCTTGAAAAAAAATTAGCAAATTTAGCTAAGCATAACAATTCATACCTATAATACTAGGACTGGGGAGACTGAGGCAGGAGGAGCATTGTAAGATCAAGGTCAACCCAAGTTACATAGTGATTTCCAAGGCCAGCCTGGGCTACAGAATGTGACCCTATATTTCAAAAAAATGAAAATAAAATAACCAAAGCTAGAGAGACAGACATATGGACTTTGGAAGAAGAAAGAAGTCCTCTAAGTACTCAATGGTATCTAAACCCCCATCCCCATAGCCTTGAATTCCTTCAGTCAAGTTAAGCAAATCAGAGAAGGAAAGAGAAGACAAAAGTGGTATAGAGCAAACTGCAGTGATGGGAATGGACAGAGGAACTGCCACCACAGTTTCTCAAACAGCGATGATGAGTTCTCTAATGACACTCTCATAACACTCTCACAGCGAGTACCCAAAAGACCACCTCAGGCGGAAACAGGAAAGGCCACTGCACTCATTAGGGTGGTAGTAACTCACCAGTAGCCTAACCTCAGGATTAGTGATTAGTGTCAACAGTTCAGCCTTGGGCCACAGTGCACAGAGGACAACAGAATTGCTCTTACCCTTTCCTAACATGTACTTTGGGCTCATTCTCCAATACAGGATGGCTATGGTGTTCCAATGGATCTGATTTCTCTTCCATCAAGCCTTCGTTTATTCCTCTGCTCTGTGTCAGGATACACGCTTAGTGAGAAATAAAAATTCTATGTTCATGTGGCTTGGACAAAAAGGGAGAGAGAGAGAGAGAGAGAGAGAGAGAGAGAGAGATCCAGAATTGTAAGATTGGCTACAAAACCAGTAAATTTCCCCTTATCCAACCTTTCTGAAAGTCATGCTAGTTTTGAGTTTGATTATTGGCAAAGGTCTCCACATGCCTTGGAGTTTCCTGCAGAAATACTTGAGGTTACCATGGACCCAATCAAAGGGAATCAAACATTAAAGTACTTGGATAACTATTTTCTCATTCAGCATTCTTAAACTATGGCTTATCTAACACTGGAGTCCCCAAGGGCCCTCTAGCACTGTGCAGGCATATAAGTCACTTTAGAAGATTAAATTTCTATTTATGCTGCTTGCTTCCATGTTTGAAGGAGGGGAGATGAGCTGCTGACTTTGTGTTCTGCTTCTTTGTACTCCCCATTCACAAACAAAGGAATATCACTCAACAAACCTTACTTTTATCAATGTGTTCTTTCCTAATGAGCAAAAATCTCTTGAATCCCAAACAAAGAGATCATTTGAGACACCATCAATTCCAAGAGTCTCAATGGTAAAGCAAAGAACACTTCAATCAGAAATATTGGAGTCTATCATGCTAAATTTCATTCAAGTAGCAAATTGAAAGCACAGATTTATACCTCGTTGATGGGGGAAAACTCTGTCAACCAATCACATCTAATTAAGGCGTGGCTACCTGCAGCGGGAGGAGGAAAAACTGGGAGAATTCAGGTGTGCGCTCTCTCTGCATGGTGCCTGCCGGACATATAGGAAGTTGGACCTCCCACTCTTGTAGTGTGAGTTTTCCCCTTATAACCATTAAAATATAATTGTTATTCTTGAGCTGGCCTAGTTTTCCATCATATCGACCTAATTCGTTACACCTCGTCTATGCATTTGCTTAACCAGCTACCTACCACTACTAAACTAAGAACAGAGAAAAGAAATTGGCCAGGTATAGACATCAACACATTCACTTGAATCAACAAAGAAAATTGGTTCTTTATACTAATTAAATGCAACTCTATTTTGGTCGATGGCTAGACAATAAGCAATGGCTTCTTCACTTAGGTCAAATACCATTTCCTACTAATCGTTTCATACATTGAAAGAGTTTAATGGAGATAGACTCAAAGCACATATATATGATATACATTAGTGCTCCTTGGGCTTTAATGTACATATAAATCACCTGGGGCTTATTAAAATACTGATTCTGATTGATTTGGACTGAGAGGGACCCAAGATTCTACAATTTTAACAAGCTCTCAAGGGAATGGTGATGCTGCTGGTCCATATGTCATACTTAGACTAAGGACAAAATACAGTGTACTGGAAAATGTATGTGTATAATTAATTAAACTTGTGGCTTCAAGATTCAGATATCAAGGGGCTGCATAGATGGCTCAGCAGTTAGGAGCACTGGCTGCTCTGTCAGGGGACCTGGGTTCAATTTCTGGCACCCACAAACATGGTGGCTCACAACCATATAACTACAGTTTCAGGGAATCTGTCCTCTTCTAGCCTTCGTGGAAGCCAGGCATGCATGCATGTGGTACACATATATACAAGCTGACAAACACACACACAAAATAAAATAAGTGAGATCTTTAAAATATTTAAATGCAGACATCAAATATAAAGGGTTTAAGGGAGCATTTAATTTAAAAATATTTTCATAAATATTCCAAAAATGTGATTGAAGCCCCTCTCAACAGACAAGAGGTTTCTAGCCCATGGCCGTTGTCTGTGCAAGACAGAAAGAAGTATATTTGCATTTTTAAACTGATTTCCAGAGTAACTGACTTCTTTTCTAGTGATTCACATAGCGTGTGCTTTTGATGGCAGACATTAACAGCCCAAGCCTTTTAGCTGCAGCCACTGAATGAACACAGTCCAGATGGCTGGCAGGGGTGGGTAACCAACCCTGCAAAAAAAGAAAAAGTAAAGTACTTAGGTTCTTGATTCGAGAGTTAAGTGGCCCCATAAACACAATCATAATAACAACTTGCACGAGTTGCCACATGTGAATGTGCACATTTTGGCCAGGGGGGCACGTTCCACGAACCCATATTTTTGCAGGTGCTAAAATGTGGGCCTATGTATCTTAGCAAGACTGTAAGCAACACTGGAAATTTGTCCACCTCTATAATCAGTCCCACTCCCATCAGTACCCTCTTTTCTTCCAGCAGGTTCATTATTAAAGGTGTATTTATTTCCTTCTACATTCCATTAAGTATACTCTCAACCCCGAAAACTATCACTTTTACAGAAATCACTATCCACCTTTTAGGGAAATTTAAAGAGAAAACTTTATATAGACATATATCACCAGATCTTTGGAACTAACAAAAATCTATTTAGGTTAATTTCTATTTCAGAGAGATGAAAAAATATACAAAACTATGGCAGTGGGTTAGCTAAGAAGAGCATGTCAAGCAATCTGGGATTCGGAAAACATAGCAGATTCCTCTCGAAGCTCCTTTAAGACCAAGAGGTGGTTTCTTTTCTGATCAAAAGATAAATCACTAAGTCAATAATTCTGGATCCTCAGCCCATTACTATGATAGGCTGCTTGTAAAACATGCACACTCAAGCAGCCTTCCTTGGACAACAACCCTGTTGTATACTGATTGTTGCCTTTTAAGTGTGTTGACACCTCCAGATGAAAGGAACTAATTAATTATGCTTGCCACTTGGAGATGCCCCACTCATCTATGTTGGAGGTACAAGCCCAGAGAGATTCAGAATTACTAAGAGCCCAAGATTTAGAAAGGGAATTGAGAGAGCTGAGCCGGTCACTGTAACTGATGTGCCTGGACACTCTGAAGGGTCCCAAGTTTTTGAGATGCGTGATATTTCCCTGAAGCTAAGCACTCATCAAATTGCAGAAATGTCAGAGCTAGAAGGAAACTTAGCAATTACCTAATGATCCAAATTACTTTTATTATAGTGAAGAGGAAGCTGAATGCTGGGGAGGTAAAATGACCTGTCATATAGCTGAGCAGCAAACAGAGAAGTATCATCACCCTGCCAGCCAGTCTACCTCATGATGCGCTCTCGGGTTGAGTTCACTAGAAGAGAGAGTAAGAAGCAGTCTATGTACTACAGGGGCTCACAATGCAAGCAATGCAAAGGGGTTTTCTTTACTTTAAGCTAAACAGCCTCCCTAAGTGAGTACAGTGGTGTTAGGAGAGAGGAGTTTTCTATGCAAACTGGTAGGTGTTTAACAACCAGACCAGGGAGTTAGAAGCCCAATTGCAATTGTAGCATTTGCCCATTTCCATGGTGTAAATACTGTGATGGCGGATTTCAAACTTATTAGCTTGATATCATGAAACTTGAGTTGAAAGGAGATATACACAAACAGCTCTTGTGAGCTGATGGAAGCTAGCTCAAGAAAACAACCAGAATTTCTGAGAAGTTGAAATCTCTCAGATTGGAGAATGAAATAGCTTCTCACCTCACTCATAAAACCATCCGAGTTTGTGAGGGAAATTCTAGCTACACATCTTCACCCACTGAATCATAATTGTTCCCGGCTCCTGTGTCCTCGAGATCCAAAGAGAACCAAATTTGGAAGCAATCAATTGGTCCAATACCCATCTTCCCTGAGTCTCAGGGTAGAGTCTTTCCTAGTTTTTCATAAGCAGGAATATTGAGAGGCAGAATCTTCACCTTCTATTAATGCTAGGGACAACCAAGCATTCCTTTTCCAGCAGCAATGCACTCAAAATTTCTCAGTTTTCTTTAGCTGAAAAGAGCTCCTAAAGTGGGGGCAACAACTCACTAGGAAAGGTTCTTAACTCGTTCTTTCTTTTCACTAAACACTGATTGGCTAATGAAGAAAAAATGGCATATAAACAAAGGTGGCTGATGACATCCAAGGGTCTGAAGCAATTCTTCTACATCGTTCTGACAGCTAACAAATGGAGCTAGCTCTTGGGGAACATGCTTAAAGAACAGCTGGAATATGTAACAGACATTTCTCTGTGATTTTGACAGGTCAAGCTCCATCATTGGTTGAGCTACACTCACTGGACATCGATCAGAATGAACTCTGCCATTCCTCGGAAAGTTGCTAACAGGTCTTTGGAGAGAAAGGAATCCAGAGAACTGTGTTTCAGAAACTGAGAAGAATGAATGCCAGACAGATATAAAGCAGATCCAATTTAAAGAGGAAGACCTACAAATACTAGTCTCTAGGCTTTCTCTCTGGTTTCCTGTCCCTCTGATAAGCTCCACAAAATATGTAAAAATGCAATTCTTTCCCAGAGGATCACTTGAAGGAAGCTCCTGCTGTATCACCTATTTGGATTTAGTCTTACCTCTACCTCACATATGCACTTGACAAAATCAACAATCATAAGTTTCTATAAGACATGGAACATACTTTATATGAGGATTTACTTTAAGACTTGGGGAAAAATTTGTGTGATTCCCCCTGAAGTGACCTAATTTACCAAAATATTGTTTGACACATGTATTTCAGGAACATACCCATTCTCTAGAGCAAGAAAAATCAATCACAAAAGAAACTTCTCAAAATGAATAGAATGGGAGACCATCTTGTTATGAATGTAATGGGAGAGCACCTTGTTAAGTGAAAGAAGCCAGGCACAGAAAACAATTAGCTCTTATTATCTCTCATATGTGAAATCGAGACTTAACTACACACATATATAGGTGACATTAAAACACAAAGGAGACTATCTAAGGGAAGGAAGCCCTCCAGAGAGGGAAAGGAGGGATGGGGAAGGATAATGTGGGTTAAACATGGGCATAATAATAGAATGATATATAATGTACTGAAGTCATACTAAAACTTTTCCCACTAAAATTTTAATTAAAAATTTAGACAAGAGAATTAGAAAGAATTTCAAAAATTAAAAGCCTACCAATAAATTATTGAGTATACCCAATATTATTATTTCTCTTCTTTCAAGGTTTTTGTTTTTGTTTTGTTGTTTTACAAACAACAACATGCTTTTAAAAGAACGTAGAAGATTATAAGATTATCTAAAAATGCTAGGGGGTCAAGCGTGATAGACACACTTCTCAACTCAGACCTTCATCCAGCCCCTTATCGAGAGCTCCACTCTAAAACAGTGTTAGAGCAGGAAAGGATGAACTTAACTAGCTGAGAAAGAAAGAATCTTGTGGTGCAAAACATTGACAGCTCTACTGTCCAAGTCTTTCCCTTGAAAGTGAAAGGACTAGAGTGCAATCCCTAGAACCCACATTTAAAAAAGCCAGGCTTGGTGATGTCTGCTTATAATCCTAGCATTGTGGAGGCAGAGACAGGAGGGTCCCTGGGGCTCACTGACAAGCCAATCTAGCCTAGTTGGTAAGTTTCAGGCCAATGAAAAGTCTGTCTTGAAAAGAGAAGTGAGAAGGCCTGTGGGATAATACCCAAGGTTGTTCTCTTGGTCTCTCTCTAAATTGGGTCTGTTTATGATCTGCCTGGTATCACACACACACAACACACAACACACACACACACACTACCACCATTGTAAGAAATTCTTTCTCTTTGGGGACTTCCAATTCAAGACCATCTGGCTTGATTGCTCCTAACCCCACTTCCTTCCCCCAAAGTAGATGAAGCTCACTTCAGACAATCACCAGACTTGGCGATTAAGACACTGTGAACCAAAGACCTTCAGAAGTCCTGCCAACTGATAAGCTAAATTACTGCCAAGGCTTAACATGAAGCAGCACTATCTTTGTTTTCTACTGAATAGGACGTTGTCCTGCCCACCATGCCAGCACTGTGCTCCACTACACACACTTTAAAGTGAAGAGTGGCACCACTGCTGACAAGAGCAAGAGGAAATGCAAGCTCTTCCAGCAGGCACCCATTGCCTTCCCTTAATACTCTTTAGCGCGTTCACAAGCCTTTTCATCTTCAAAGCACTTGAGGAACATTAGCTAATTAATCCTCCCAACAGCACTGCAAGGTGAGGAAGGATTATCTCCATTTTACAGATGGAGAAATGGACTGTTTTGAACACAAACATTAAACCCAGTGACAGAATTACCAGAAACTGGGATGGAATGTTTCTCTGTATATATGATTCCCATACAAACCTGCCAAGGTATCTCCTCCCCAACTTGGGAACTGCCAAAAGCTCCTAACCAGGAGGTAGCCAAGCAGACAGAGGGCCAGAGGCAAGACAGACAAGGCTCTCATGCTAATGCTTCCAAGTCTTTAATTAACTCATGAGTTCACTGGACTGCCTGGCTAGGGGAGTTTCTTTCGGGAGCTTAGGTGGAGGAGGAAGAGGAGATGACTTCTCAAGAGTTCCTTAGAGCAGTCTTCTGCTTGTGGTTTCCTCCACATCTTCACTCTGGTTAATATTTTAAAGCAGTGCTGAAGAGAGCTCACGATGTGGTGGGAACCCACTTTAAATTCTTCCTGGAACCAAGGCAGATTCTGAACAAATCAGTGGAGAGCCATGAGCACTGCGCTTTCATTATTGAAGTATTTTTTTCTCATATTTTGGGGGCAGAATCTTCTCTAATCAAATCCCAGCTGCAAATGCCAGTTGGAGCCCTGATGAAAACCGCATAATTAAATGCAGCATATGGATTTTATGTGTGTCCAGGCCTATTACTCAAGGCATTATTCCAAACTCTAGTGGTCTCAGTTCTTGAATTTTCAATAGATTGAAAAATCACTTGACTCCAAAGCTACAGAGAAACCCTGTCTTGAAAAACCAAAAGAAAAAAATCAATTGAAGGTTCAGACCACTAGAAAGTCTCCAAAACTTGAACACTGAATTTTCATTTTTATTGTTAAGATGAAGCCTCACCATGTTACCAAGGCTGGCCTTTAACTTTTGGATCCAAGGGGTCTTCCTGCTTCAGTCTTCCAAGTAATGAAGATAAATGTCAGTGTCTCTGGCTAGATTTTTTCATTTTGACTCATTTGTCTTGTCAATAGCAACCATCAACCCTTACCAATTTCTATCTTTGTGCTCTTTATTTTCATATTACTATCCACCCCTAGAAGTGAAGTCTGTGTGTTTTATGAATCCAAGTATATAAGACAAGAGAATTTGGATCACATTTTCCTCACTCCTTCAAAGTATCCTATAGAGTCTTATGAAGCATACACAGAAAGTCACCCCCAAAGGTTTGCAACTGTAATGTAGGAAGCAGCAGAATGTTTAGAACAATGTTTCTCAGCTGAAGATGATCTGGCCCTTCAAAGGACACCTAAAGGCATTTCTGTCACAACTGAGGGAAGGGTCATGTGTTTTCTATTGGTACCTACTGAGTGGAGCTTGAGATGCTGCTAAATGTCCTAAAGTGCACACAACCATCCCGCCAACAAGGAAGTAATGATCCAATTCTGAAGCGAGACCCCATGGCTTAGAAGAAAACCATTCAGATGAGGCATATGCCAAACTGTTGGAGAGGCTGCTTGTTGGTTTCCTGGCTGCTCAGCCCTGAAATAATCACACAGAAACTACATTATTTAAAACACTGCTTGGCCCATTAGCTCTAGCTTTTTATTGGCTAACTCTTACATATTAATTTAACCCACTTATATTAATCTATGTATCACCACGTGGCTGTGGCTTACTGGCTAAAGTTCTGGCGTCTGTCTCTGGTGGGGCTACATGGCTTCTCACTGACTCCACCCTTCTTTCTCCCAGCATTCAGTTTAGTTTTCCCTGCCTAGCTAAGTTCTGTCCTATCAACATGCCAAGGCCGTTTTCTTTATTAATTAACCAATTGTATTCACAGCATACAGAGGGGAATCCCATATCACTGACCATATTTAGTGGATTTTGAATGAAAACTTTTAAATTGACAGATTGAGTTATTAACTGGTTCTATCACTGGAACCAATTCCTGTTGCCAATACAAAACAAAGAAGTAGACAAACTTAAATAAGAGTAACTGGGGTAGGCTCTTCCATTTTCTTAGAACTTAAGTAAAACCCTGATAATTTTGTTAGACAATATTATGAATAAGAGCCTAAGATTTATTTATTATAAATAAATTGTAAGGTATTTATTGGTTGAGGCTGTCTTATGCATCTTTATCTCCAGTTTTGCTGGGCACATAGAAGTAAAAAGTACTGTTAGCTTGATTTATTAGCATGGATGCTTATTAAATCATGGGAGACAGAGACAAACTACTAGATACAAATTGAAGGAAATAGAACTCCTTAGTTAATTTTCATTGTGGTTTAAGATAATACCCCAGGAAAGCAGTCAAACTCTGTCACTGAAAAAAAAAAACCACAACACTGCAACTCAAAATGCTTAATAATGTAAATGTCGTTTATGGAAACTGAAAAAGTTAATCTCAGAAGTTGAAAGTAAAATGGTGGTTATGAGGCTACAGATCATGTTTTGGTGGGTGAGAGAGAAGTATTGGAAAAGATTTATCAGTGGGATTCAAGTATGAGCTATGTGCAAGAACCACTAAGTTATGGTCAGATAAACCAGTATCGTATATTATTATAACTGCAGGCAACAGTTACATGCTAGGAGAAAGGATTTAGAAAGCTCATACCACAAAGAACTCGTAAATATTTGAGTAGATGAATACACATATAACATTATACAATGAATACATGTATTGAACATTACATGATAACATGCATAATATAAATTTTATCTATAAGTTTAAAAAGAGGAAAACATTGGTGAATCTCACAAGCGAAAAATTCAACATAAAAATACATGTAGTATGATTACATTCATCTGACCTTTCAAATTAAGCCAAGTGAATCTATGACAGAGATCAAAGCAGTAGTTACTGTTGCAAAGGGCACAGGCATGGTATGAATGTTGGTTGTGAAAGGGCATGAGTAAATTTCTCAAACATTGCCAATGTTCTATATCTGAAGCTTATTGGTAATTAGGGAAGGGGGTGCACACATATGAGTTTATAAAGCACTACAGTTAAATATTTTCATGCTATAGTATGTTAGTTAGATATTAGTTTTTTTCAACAAGAACATATATGTATAGGGTTGGGAGAGATGGCTTAGCAGATGCTCTTACAGAAGACCTAGGTTTGGTTCCCAGCATACACACAGAAGTTCACAACTGCTTAGAACTCCAGTTCCCAAAGACCTGATGCTTTCTTCTGGCCTCCACGGGCACCAGGCATGCACATGGTGCACAGATGTACATGCAGACACATATTCACCCACATAAAAATAAAGATAAATACATTTTCTTTTTTTTTTAAAAAATGAAAGAAAACAATAAAAGAGTGTAAAAGTTTAGAGGTATAATTTTCAGTAGGGAGGTTTATGTTAATATCACTCAAACAGCAAACAGTCACAGCTTTCATCCAAATTTCATCTCCAACAGTTGTCTTCTTTCTTAATTAAAATGCAAATACAGACTTGATGGTTAGTAAACAAGGCAGGGGAAAAATTGCTCACTCAGCCAGGAAGAACACACTAACTTATTTCTCATCAGACAATGAAATTAAATTTAGGCCTGAAAGATCAGGTCTGACTCTACAATCCAGGTGAGCCTATAAACAAACATATTGTGCAAACAGACACACACACACACACACACACACACACAGAGAGAGAGCTTCCTGTGGTATGAGTGCCTAAAGCAGCTTGTAACACAACTAATGCTATTTTCAAAATATAAACAATTGCACTTCATAGTTAAGAAACCACACCTGCCCCCTGCCCTTTCTCTCTCAAGAAACAAAAGTCAATTGTTTCCTGCTTCTGATAACAAGACAGCAAGTATTTCTAAAACCCAGTAAATACTCACCTACATGCCCAACTGAATCCCTACATTCCAGTAGCCCCTTAACTTTATATAAAACCTGCCCCTATATTTCTTACCTCTGCTTTAAAACCATATAATTATAAATCATTTTAAGCTAGAAGAATTCAGAAAGAGGATTCTATTGCCAAAGGAGCAATTGGCATTATCATTAAGAGTAATTATTCAAGTGTACCAATACATATGCACTACGATTACACTGCTGGGAGAGTGAAGGATGCATTTCTATCTGGAAGTCTAAAATATTTTAAAAGATAATATGTAGTCTATTTCCCTACTTAGATCTTGAGCTTCAAGAGGACAGAAACTCTTTTTACAGCTTCATAATACTCAGATCAGTCCAAAACTATCAAATGCCTTCACCATCTGATGAATAAATAGGTGGTTTAGGTAGATAAATGATTGGAAATGCAGAGGAATGCCTATGTAATGAGTTGATAAATGGATGGATGAATGGACTGACTGACAGATAGATAAATGGATAGGTTTACAGATGAATAAATGGATATGTGATCTTATGCATGAATGGATGGATGGATGACTACGTGAATGAGTAGATGTGTGGATGGCTATGGGTAGATTGTGAGTAGATGAATATAGATAGATATTTGAGTAAGCAGATAGATATGGATAGGTAGATAGTTGAGTTGATGAGTGAATGGACGACTAACTACAAGGACGAGTAGGAGGACATTAGGTAGATGGATAAATGAATGAGCATTGTATTATCAAATGAATTGTTTGGGGAAGTGATTTTTTCTCAAATTGTTTTCAATAAATAGTTAATATTTATTGAAATACTTCCAATACTAACTTTAAAAATAAAGAAATAATCCAGGCATGGTGGTTCACACATTTAATGAATTTGCTCCCAACATCTACAAATATTTAGAGTCATAAAATTAATTACTCGAAAGTATTTATGAACAGTGGGTGGTTTATCAACAGAAGTAATGGTTTCTCACCTTCTTAGAACTTCTAACCTATTCTTTTATATTCTAAATCTAGCTAGAGTATCCTTTTCTCTTGTGTACAAGCTTCTTAAAGCA